>JFFI01001301.1:23342-40212 GCA_001563125.1 Colletotrichum salicis | reverse complement strand
CTGTTCTACCTTTTCTGCCGACTGCCCCTAATCCAACAAACTGTGATAACGGTATCGAGTATCAAGAGGCTATGCTTGTCCTCCCAGAAAGCCACTCTCTGGGCTGCTCTCAAGTTTGTGTAGAATATGGTTACTGCTTCAGGCCTCTGAGCCACCACTGCACTCACAAGGCCATCTAGTGTCGTTTCTTCGACGCAGCAAGAAGACGAGATCACCGAAAGGCCTAGATGTCGTTCTTTTTGGCAATTCACTCCGGCACGCGAATAATTTCGGATGATGGCTTCTTGGACATCATCTGTGTAAGGGGTGACCAAGCCAAGATCCTTGACGCCAAACTCCAGCAAGGCCTTATTCAACGCGAGAACGGAAGTCGTGGCGGGAATGCCTGTTGCCGCAGTGATATCCGCGCATAGCCTTTCATCAGCTTCGAACCCCAGCCAACCCGATGAAGTACCGCTCCAACCGATCATGTCAACCTCAGCATCGGTCAGAAGTTGCGCGGCCGAGATGAGGTTATCGGTCTGGAACTGATCAAGTCCATCGTTATCGAGGCTGATATTAAGAACTCGGAAACGAGAAAAGTGAACTGTGACGTCCAGAAGCCCGGAAATAATGGCTTGAGTGAGCGGCTCGAGGCTAGTGTTGGAAGAGGGGGTGATGATTCCCAGTCTGATTTTCCGTGCCATGTCCGAAGGAGTTTCGACGCAGGAAATTTTTTAATCTATTCGCGAGTAAATTCGATTTTTGTTAATTGATAGTAGTTGAGAGTTGTGAGTGTCTCTTACCAAGTACCATTGGCCTATGAGGAGTGACATCAATCTCTCCCCTCGGTGGCCAGCCAAGCAACGCAGTCGATCAACGATCTACCCCGCACCGTATTGACCCATAACTTGTCCGACCCTCACGGTACGGAGCATGGATCGGCCGGGTGTTGCCTCCCTACTGCCCGTCTTGATACCTTACGTTGTACACCGCTAAATTGCGAGATGAGGGGCTAAGTTGAGACCTACACGACTTAGTCGCAACTATGGACGAGGACCTGAGTTGAGACAACGGAAGCTGAGTCAGTTACGGCCTCAACTTACCTGCATAAGAGCAGCCCTGCATTGCAGTGTCTGCTTTTTGACATGTAAGCCCGTAAGCATGCATCGATTCCAAAAAGCAAAATCAAAGTCACAGTGCTTTCAGGCCGGCAGTCGAGGAGTCACGAGTTTAGATTCACAAGCGCCTGTGCACCTTTGACTAGGAACGGCCCGTCGGCCGGGAAGAAGCATGGTGCCTCGCAATGCCTGCGACAGTTGCAGATCCCTCACTGACAAACAGTGCGCACGCGCAAACGTCTTCGGGAAATCTGCCAATAAGGTTCTTAGGTCTTGTGAGAGCATTATCGAAAGATACTGTGAAGAAGATGGCGCCTAATGTGTGTTCTGGGGAGACTCAATGTCTCCAGAACGCAAACTCTTCAAGTCAAACCGACACTCGAGAATTAGAGTCAATGGGCTCCTGCTGCACTGGTGTACCACTTTCAAGTTAAATAGAGAGGGGAGGACCTGATTCTAGGTTCATGACTAGAGCCGTCGGGCGATTTACTTAGGTACCCAAAGACAGGGTACCTTGTGTAATGAAATCGCAACATGGTTCAGGATACCAGTAGATATTCATGTCGTTAATATTTTCGGGTGACTGGCCCATCATCTGCACTGAGCCCTGTAGATACTAGAATCGACCACGCAGTTTAGAAGAGTTAGCATCATAGCTTGATGTCGTAGCCCGCCAAGACGACAGAACCGCTAGAGTACCTAGCCACATGCAAGCCCATAACGCCACACATGATGTGAAAGCAGGACTTGGCATGCTATGCGACTTATGTCAGGGAAGCCTCTCTGACCAGAGTATACCTGCTGTTGTACTCCTTCCTCACTTGACAGAAATCATGCTCCAGCTCATGTATATTCATAAAGTACTTAACAAGCTCACACATACCTTGGTAGGTGAGGGGCATGTCAAGCAGGCAGGCAAGCACAACTGAGGTTACGCGTGATAGTGGTGTTACATCCGACGGGATGAACGTCTAGATCCACAACATTCATGCTCCGTCCACTCTCATCTCATGATTGAATTGTGCAGTCTGTAACTTCTGAAAGAGGACATAATAATCACCACGAAGACGCTAGACGGCAGATCAGCTATGCGTAAGTAGTGCACCCAATAGCAGGATGTCATCCGTAAGGAGGGCTTGACAAATATGACTCAAATGCTACTAGCCTTCCATCTTCCCGTATGTGCTCTTTGTAGAACTCTTCTAAGCGCACAGCACGCCTGGATAATCGTTGAGTAACGGGAGTGTCTTGAATTCGCTGAGAAAATCAGACCATTCATGATGGGTCTTACTCCTCTCATGGACTGATCTAGCCAGTGCTGATCCTGTAGCCCTGTCGAGTCTGCCTCCTCAGTGATGCCGGTCATGACAGGACAGAAGGATCAATCATGATACCGAAGCTATCTCATAAGGGGACAAGCACGGTTTACACTCGGCTCTTGTCATTATAAATAGGGATAACTCTTGTCCTCAATCGCATTCCCTCCGCATCTCTTGTAAACGTGTGACACCAACACAACTATCCGAAAGAACACGTATCAACAGGCAGCTATTAGGCAGCTATCATGAGAGTCTCTCCAGTCAAGATACAGGGCTATGAGGGGCACCGCTTGGAAGAAGCCGACGTTCTCGTCGTTGGCTCGGGTCCGATCGGCGCGGTGTTTTCTCGCACGCTAGTCGAGAATGGGCGGAAGGTTCTCATGATAGATGTCGGGAATCAGTAGGTCTCTATGAAACATAGGACTCCTCGGATTAATCAAACACATTTCTCACACTCGTCACAGAGAAACCAAGCGAATTGGAGACCACAAGAAGAACAGTGTGGCGGTCCAGCGAGACATCAGTCTCTTCACCAAGTATGTGTCACTGTGGGTTTATTTAGGCGGAGGTTTTGCTGACTTCATGTTCTTTTAGCACCGTCAAAGTAAAGACTTCTCCTGGGGTTGAGGTGCTTGGCCCATGGCGCTAAAGTTTCATCTAGGGAGAGCTGAGTCTTCTATCCGTTCCAACCAACGTAGCCGATCCATACGTCGAGCCGATTTCTTGGGGCAGTTCGTAGGGTTTCCCTTTTACATCCCACTGTCAGATGATTCTTAGCTGACCTTCATTCCCAAGGACTCCCTTCATCAAGAATGGGCAGAATCCAAACCAGAAGGCCGTGGACAATCTCCCAGCCGCGGCAGCTACGCGCCTCGTCGGCGGAATGGGCGGCCACTGGACTTGCTGTACGCCTCGCGAACATAAGGACATCGAGCGATCCGATCTCTTCTCCGATAGCAAATGGAACGATCTTTACACCCGAGCTGAAAAGCTCTTCTGGACCGACAGGACGCTCTTTGACAAGTCCATTCGCGGAGGTCTCATCAAGTCTGTCTTGACGGCAGCCTACGAAAAGAAGGGACGCGAGGTTCTGAGCATGCCTCTTTCTGGTAAGAGGAGTGCTAAGAATGAGGAGTTTGTCGAATGGGGGTGTACTGCTACGATCCTTGGTGACGAGCTTTCTGATCCTAGCAAGGAGCACGATACTTTCGAGTTGCGCGCCAACACTCAGTGTGTCAGACTGATCGTGAACCAGGCCTCTGGTCAAATTGATGCAGCTGAAGTAGAAAACCTGCTTGGTGCTGAGAAGTATCTCATTCGAGCCAAGAAGTACATTATCTGCGCAGGAGCTGTCTTGACCCCGGCTATCCTGTGGAATTCGGGTGGTCTCAAGGACACCCTTCCCGCGTTGGTGAGATTTCCCCCTTCGTAGCTGCGTACGCGGTACTAACAGCCAATTTCCATAGGGCTGTTACTTGACGGAGCAGCCAATGGCATTTTGCCAGGTTATACTGAAGAAGACTCACGTGCTAGATATTGCCAGCGATTCATACGGGCTTGGCTGGGAAACTGCAGTCAAGGAGCACGAGTCTAAGTTTCCCAACGACCCACTTCCCATCCCCTTTAACGATCCCGATCCTCAGGTCTACTTCCCATTGACCAATAAGTACCGATGGCACACTCAGATCCATCGCGATGCATTTGGGTACGGAGAAGTCCCATCATCCATCGATCAGCGCCTCGTGGTTGATCTTCGCTGGTTCGGATACACCGAGCCTAGCAAGGACAACTACGTTGAGTTCTCGACGGATGTCAAGGACCAGTTCGGGATGCCACAGGTAAGCTTGAGTGCACCTCCTTTACTTCGAGACTTCACAATTATCTTAGAGACTGATCAACTGCATCGTACAGCCAACATTCCACTACACGATCAATGACAGTGATGCCAAGCGCTGCTCTGAAATGATCACTGAGTAAGCCATCAAGCCTGACCCCTATTTATTGCTCTTTACTGATAAATCCAACCCTCCAGCATGGTCGATGTTGCCAGAAACCTCGGCGGCTTCTTACCCGGCGCCGAGCCCAAGTACCTCGCACCCGGATCCGCCCTTCACATCTGCGGCACCTACCGAGCTGGCCATGCTAAGAAGAGCCTCGAGGAATCGAAGCAAGAAAGCGTGGTGGATCGTTTCGGCAGAGTCTGGGGCCAGAAGAACCTGGTTCTCGGCGGCTGCGGTATCATTCCTACGCAGAATGCCTGCAACCCGACGCTGACGGCAGCTGCCTTTGCGCTTGCTGCTGCTGATCAGATGATCAAGGACTTGGACGAACAGAATGACGAGTAGTGATCTGGAATATTACATGCCTACAATATGGGTATGGAAAAGTTAGCAACTGGGGAACGCTCCTTAACCTTAACACGTTACTATGGGTCTCTCTCCTTGCACGTAGGGGCACCGAATAAGAACCGCTCATTTGCCTCTCGGTCTTTCATTATGAAACTTCAAGTCCAATGCATGTTGTACGCGACCATTTAAGCCTGCCTCATATTCTACAATGCTCAATGCGAAGTTTGCGTAGCTGCAAACAACTTCTTGAACTCAGACTCAGTGGCTAGTAAGGCATTGGGAGTGTCCCATTCTACAACTTCTCCCTGCTTCAGGAGAAGTACTCGGTCATACTTCTCTATGAATCTCAGACGGTGTATGACAGATACGACAGTTTGGTCTGAGAACTCCTCTTCAATGATTCGCAGCATCTTGTCCTCGGTGTCTTGGTCCACGCTGAGCCCGTGTTAGTTTACAAACGGTATTGGGGTGTTGAGGCAAACTCCATACCTGCCTGTAGCTTCATCCAAGATCAAAATCTGACTCTTTTCAATCAGCGCACGCGTCAACGCCAGCAATTGCCTTTCCCCTGCCGAGAAGCTATCGGCGTCTAGCTCGCTATCCAGACCACCTGCCATACCGATCTTCCCAAGAAGCCCAACCTTGTCGAGCGCTGCTTTGATGGTCTCGCTGCTTTCGCGGGCGTGTGGATCGAGATTGAATCGAACGTTGCCAGGGATGAAGAATGGCTCCTGGGGTATGACATTGATCCGTGAACGTACTTCTGATCTCTCTAAACCTTCGAGATCGATGCCGTCGATGAGGATCTTCCCGTCGGTGACTTCAATCATCTGAAGTAGCGAGAGAACGAAAGATGTCTTGCCGCTGCCTGAAGGCCCACAAACTGCGATCTTTTGACCGGATGATATTGAAAGTGTCAAATTCTTGAGCGTTGCGTCACCGTCTCTTGTGTACCTCGCAGTGACGTTATCAAAGTCGATGCGTCCCTGCAATGGCCACCTTTCAGGAGGAATACCAGAGCTTCCCAAATCGCGCTCTTCAGAAGACGTTGTCTGAGCAAACTCTCTTATTCTGGCCACAGCACCGATAGACGTCTCCAAAGCAGTCCAATTCTTGATCGTGGTCGCAAGAGAGTTGTTGAAACCGAGGACTAGGACCATTGATACGCCAATCGCACCAGGAGAAAATCTGTCAGTAATGGATATCGCCATGGCCACAATTATCAGTGCTAAGGCGCCGACGACGAGGTCCAGAATTAGGGCGAGCCATTGTTGAATACAAGCCAGCATGTAGTGGGGCTTCTGTGAGATATTGAGGAGCTTCGTCGCCTGCTCCTCAAAGTTCCCGTGCCATCTGTAAGCACGGATGGTTGCAACGCCCTTCAGTGTTTCAAGAAAGTGGGTGTAGATCGGGGCTTTGGCTTCGATGTCGAGGAGACGGACTTGACGGGAGGTGCGGAGATAGTATCGCTGAACGAAGAAGAGCACTCCTACTAAGAGAGGCACCGACGTCGCTAGATACTTGCCCATGACACAAAGTATGATGAGCTTGACAATGCAAGCGCAAGCATCTTTTGCAGTTAGCGCAGCTCACCCGCAGACAGATTAGCGTTGAGAAGAAAGAACTCACTCGAGGCGAAGTTGATAGCATTCGATGGAAGAGTAACATCCACTAGATTGAGATCCTGGCTAAATCTAGACCACGAGTTGGTCAATCCTGTACCGCATTATTAATACACTACCGAAAAGCACACCTACCTATTGGTGATGGAGCCAGTATCGGTTGATTGAAAGAAGCTCAATGGTGCTCTGAGCGAGGATTAGCATGCGTGACAGCGAAATGCGGGAGGTTTCCTCGTGCTACCTCAAGCTTGTGTGCAGTAGATCACCATGTAAACTCATGGCTGTCGCGCTTATGATCCGTATGAAGAGCAGCCTGGTGTCGTCAGCGGCACCGAACCTCGACATTGAGAGCTGGTGTAAATCTTACCAGCATTCCACAGAAAGTCCAAGACATGCCATTGCGAATAAGAGAGCATATACCCCAAGATACATGCCGAGGTTGTCATTTGGCCGTTTTTCATTGGCTTCCACCCACCATTGAAACCAGATATCTAGGCAGTAGGTCAGTGTGAGATGAGCAATGAATATGGGTCTCTGTGAGTTTACTTGTAAAACCACTGCAGAATGCCTCGGTAAAAGTGGCGAAGACAAATGAGCCAACCACTATCCAGCCAGCACGCTCAAAGTAGTATTTGTAAACGGACCATGAGCCGTTCTGACGCATCCTATCTTCCTCGGCATCCAGCGTCCTTTGGATTTGTGTGGATTTCACAGAATCCTCAGCTTGCTCCGACTTCTCACCGCGTGAAGAATTATCGTCATCTTCTAATTTCGATTTCGTAATCAAGTCAGATGAGCTAGCAAGGACCTGTTCATACGAACCCTGGCTCAGGACTTGACCCTCAGTGAGAATGATCAGCTCATCTGCATATCGAAGAAGTGAACCTTTGCGCTATTGGTTAAAAGATTTCGAGCTAGAGTCATCTTCGCCTCGAGAGCGAACTTACGGGTGTGAGTCGCAAGAATGACGGAGATTTCTTTCCGGCGAAGGTGGCCCTCTTTGCTGAAGAGGCGACTCGAGATTTGGCTGACACTTTTGGAATCGAGGCCGCTGAAGACGTCATCTAGTACCATAACCCGGTGTCTAGAGTAGACGGCGCGAGCGAGTGCCTTGCGCAAATGTTAGTTTTAGAAGTCGCCGCACCTTTTTCTATCGAGAAAAGGGGTTCCCAACTCACCACACGCTGCCGTTGCCCTCCACTCAAGCCGACCCCGTTACTACCAATTTTGTACAGCTCTCCTTCAGGCATGTTCTTGACATCGTCAGTCAAGGAGCAGAGCCACAAAACTTGATCGAACCATTTTGGATCATGCTCTAAGCCGCCAGTGATATTTCGTCTCAAAGTGTCGTTCATCATCCATGGAGTTTGCGCGCAGTAGGCGGATCCGTGAGTCATGCACTCTCGGGTCCCAACATTGAGTGATGTTTCTCCGAGAATACTCTCTATAAGGCACGACTTTCCGCACCCAATAGGGCCGATTATCATGGTGATTCCTCGCTTGATTGTCAAAGATAGGTCCTTAAAGACTGTGTCGGAACCAGGTGACCAGGAGATCTTTGCGTTGCAGAATGAGGCAACCATTCGATCAGATGTTTTGGGAGTTGAATGATCTGCCAGCTCGATGCTTGCTCTGTTCAGGGTGGTGACTGATGAACGCGACGGGGGTATTGGTTGTTCGGGTAGTGATGATTCACATTTCTTGAGGCAGAACATCTCGATGCGCTTGAAGCAAGCCACCCCTTGTACAATGTTAGGCACGAATTGGCAAAACAATAGGAGTGGTTCTGTCAAAAGACCGATGAGAGACAGTGCAGTAAAGGCGTTCGTCGTCGTCAGTGTTTGATCTTTGGTGATGACTGCGATGATACTGTAGATGACAAATGTCGCGAACGGAGCAAACTCGACGGGAAGGTTTGCTGGGCAAAGTTAGCCATGAAAGAGAACAGGAACACTTAGAAACTCACAAACTAGGATCTGAGAGAGGACCAGTTTGCGGAATTTCTCCGAGGCCTTCAATTCAACACGTCGCAACTCGGTGATAGTGGTTGACAACACGCCCGAAAGACCAAGCATCTTGATCGCCTTCATATCTCCCAGCATGGAGGCCGTGACGGCGACTCTCTTCTGCAGACGTTCAATCCAGGCCGTCTGTGCCCTTCCAATGGTTTTGGAGACGGGGATAACGCCAAAAGCGCATACTTGGGACATCTTCATCAGCATCTTGGATCAATGCAAAGCAGGCTTTGGGTAACCTACCGATAGAAATGACGACTGGTACTACAGATGCAGAGGCTATCTGGCGTTGCAGGAGGAATATGGCAATGCTAACCTCAAGAATCGCGGCCCAAATCTGATGAAGGTTGTTGAACGTGAGTACGATGCGTTCGATATCTGTGCCCATCAAAGTAATCGCAGCGCTGTCTTTCAAGTCGTCCGCTTTGAGAGCGAGGGTCTGCTTGAAGATCATGGACATTAGTCCTGCTCGGAGCATCGTAGTGAAGCGGAACTGATGACGGGAAAACGCTGCTCGCGAGACTGCCAGACCGAGGTACGTAAGCACGTATGCTCCCACGAGTGCTTGTCCGTATCTC
Organism: Colletotrichum salicis; assembly: GCA_001563125.1. NCBI lineage: Eukaryota > Fungi > Ascomycota > Sordariomycetes > Glomerellales > Glomerellaceae > Colletotrichum > Colletotrichum salicis. Next base: position 31,230 of record JFFI01001301.1, on the reverse strand, counting down.
TCAGACTGTGGCGTCTTGGGTGTCTGCATGTAGCTTACTGTGGCCGTGATGAGGAAGGGCTGGCAAAATGTAAATGCAGTGAGGAAGAGACGCGTTATGACGCCGGCGACGAGAGTTTCGCAGTAGGCGTAAAAGCCGGAGCGAATCAATGCATGGTACTTCTCCCCTTTTCGCTTCAACCACGCTGCTTCGAGGCTTGCTCCTGCTCTGCCACCAGTCAAGTCTTCATCGACTTCTGGCATATCTCGGATGTGAATGACCCGCGAGTACCCGAGACGAAAGAAGGGCATGAGCCAAGTGAAGAAGCTGCGGCCCCAAAAGCCAGTCTCTACTTCTTTCGTGAGGGATTGGTACGTTGTCTGCAGGAATCGTTTCTTGCCGATGGACTCCAGAGGAACGACTAGAATTGTGCCAGCGACGATAGCAGTCCAAAGGCCCTTGAGCGCTCCGGCGCCTGTGATAAGCCATAGCGTTCTCAGGCGCGGTAGCGAGAGTATGGCAGATGCTGAGAAATAGAGTATGAGCAAGTCGGAGGGACGAGTGGAGCGTTGATCTTCCAGGAATGAGTGGAAAGCTGCGGCCAAAACGGCGATGAAGTTGAGGGTTCCCGCAGCCAGTGAGGTCGATGTGCGGAGAGCTAGCGACTTGGCATCGATAATGACAAAGCAAAGGTGAAGCACGGTCAAGACGCTCAAAAGAGCCTACATTTTCAGTCATTGTCAGTGAGATCTCGATGAGATAAGCATCATTCGAGGTTGGGTGGCTCACCAATTTCCACAAGGCAAGCTTGTAAGTCGCTACTTTCACCGGCGTCCGGGCAATGGAGAATATGCGCAATGGAATGAGTAGGAGAAACACTACTGAGGGAATGATAAGAAAGATGGCATCTTCAAAGAGAAGAGTGAAGTCAAAGTTGCGGCAGTTGTAGTCGATGCGAGGGCCGAACTGGTTATCGCTGCCCAAAAGACAACTGTTGTTGGTTGCCATGATGGCTGAACTTTCGAGAATACATCAAAGTCAATCCCATTGAAATTCCAGAACAGTCAAGGTGACTGCGGATAAGCAAAGTATTTCAAGCCTCGGGAGGGACTTTCGACTTGTGACACCTTGTACGCCATGGCGAGCAAACGTCTTACATCAGATCTTTCCCTTCCCAAGTGATTGCTGCACTATGCTCAGTGAGGCAGGTCAATTCGGTTCAGATAGCCACTGATTGGACACCATAGAATGGGTATTGATCCGAATATGCACTGCTGGCCCGTGTCATTGCATACCGTCCCGGGGGAGCGGGTCCAACTTAGGAGTGCAAAATCGCCAGCTTAGGAAGGGACATGTCTGGTGGCGGGAATAAGAGGAAAAGAAACTGGGGCCAAACAATGGGGGATGGAAGGACTGGGGGTGCCGATGTCGTGAATGACGTGCCCCTCTTTCCTCCGTCTTTCGTTTCCCCACTCGGTGGACCAAAATCCGGAACGTCCACCAAGTCCTTAGGGAAGGTAGGTATTTTCCCCGGAGCATCCACCACAGCTCTGAATCCCTTCCGGCCCGGGGCTGACGCACGCAGACATGCGCGTTCCTGACATTATCAGCAACGACAACGCAATCTCGCAACGCACACGCCAACGTCACAGTACTTCGTCAACAGTGACAGCTGCACCTCCAGCTACGCAAGCATCCCAGCATGCAGTCGCTGCCCCTTCCTCTTCTTCATCAGAGTCCAGGTCACCTGCGCAGGAGGATCAACCATCTAGATGGGATCCACCTAACAAGAAACGGCGCTTAACAACATGAGCAACCCATCTCACCCGGAGGAAACGCGCTGCAACAGCATGCCAGTTCTGCCGTCTTCGCAAGACGAAATGCGACAACGTCCATCCCGTATGTGGATTCTGTCGACATCATCATGCGACCTGCGTCTACAGCGACGAAGAGGAAGCAGAAGGAGATGGAGTGTTCAATGCTTCCAGGTCCCAGGATGAAGGTATCACGAGCTCAGTCATCTTGGAAAGACTGGATGAAATCAAGCATTTGCTGCAAAGACCAAGGAGCCCTTTGAGGGAGCAACGGGCGTCGGTGGTAGTAGCTGCGGCATCTCACGCGGAAACCCCTCAGACAGATGAACATGGACTTCATCGGAATGGCAACAACAGCGAGCTTCATGGTTGCTTCATGGACGATCATGACCAGCGCCGCGGAGAGACTTCCCGCACGCTGTACTCGGCCCTTCGTTGCGAGTCCATGCTTCGGTGGCCCATATTCGAAGGCATTATATCAGAAGATGACTCACAAATAGAATCCTTCATTCTCGAATTCGGTACTGATATGACCGACGATGGCCTGAATCAGCCCAACGACTCCTCCATGATCAACGGGCCAGGCATCCAGGAAGATGCGTTCGTACCCCTTTGCCGAAAGTTTCTCACTCATGTCCATCCCCGAAACCCATTCCTCGAGGGCAACGAACTGATAGCTTATGCCAAACAGGCAGCTGAACACGGCATCAAATGGGATGCTCCCTCAGTGTCTCGTAGTAAGAGTCCTCTATCAGCCAACCATCCCCCCCAAAGCCCATCAATTAACCTCAACAAATAGCTTCTCGCCTGCGCCATACCAAGTCTGACAACCCCTTGGGTCTCTCCACAAGCCACCACATCCGATATCCATACCGACGTAGCAGACATGCCCCTCCCACCAATACTAGAACCACAAGACTGCGGTACCGGAGAAGCGTACTACCTCGCAGCATCCAAACGCATCGGCCTCTTAGGCCCCTCGATCCTGGATATCCAATGCCTCTTCCTGGCCTCCATGTACGAAAAGTGCCGCCTCCGGCCGATGCTAGCCTGCTTCTACATCCAACAGGCCTCGACGCGCTTGCAGACTCACTTGCTCCGGAGAAGACGCCGGCCATGGAAAGAGGCAAGCGGACGGGAGGAACCGGCGAGCCTCTTGAGCAGCGCGTGTTTTGGTCTTGCTTCAAGGCGGAGAAGTGAGTCGTCTCCATCTTCTTTGCACTACCATACCTTGGACCCGATTTCACTGACTAAAGTAGCGAGATCCTCCCGACTTTGGGTCTTCGACCAAGCGGTCTCGAGGACTTCACCTACCCGGACTCCTTCCCGGCGCCTCCCTCGACGCTCTCCACGACGAGGACCATCACTACCACCACCAGCGTCAACGAGACATCCGCCAGCCCGTCAGAGTACACCTGGTCCCCGATCCCAGATCCTCAACAACGCCTGGAAGAAGAACGCAGCTGGCTCTACTACCTCGCCGAGATCTCTCTCCGACGAACGATCAAAAACACACAATGTCTGTGCTGTACCGCAAAGGTGAGGCGTACTGGCCGAGGAACGAGGGGTTGTTGGTCCGACAATATGATGAGTTTGAAAAGGCGATTTCGCAATTATGAGTGGCCTCAACCCCCCTATCCCTACTACCCGTACTTGTTCTTTTCACCAGCCTGGATCCCCCAGCCTTGGCGGACTTGAAGCAACGCGCATAAATCTTCGAGAAAATCAGCACCCCTCTAGTCACATGCACCAGTCAAACGTTAAACTTACACACCTCCCAGACACTCCCATCTCCCACCCCTTATTCAATTCACCGAACACCACTACCCGGACAACGAACTCGCCTTCTACCTCCAAGGTCGCTTCCAAGGATGGCGCGAATCGACCCCTCCGCCCGCTCCTCTACTGCGTCCTCCACGGAGCCCGTGGCCGGAGTCAGGGCCGAGAGGGTCAGCGTCTGCCGACTCATGTTCAGACTGAAGAATACCCGACAAACCCGCGCGTGATCCACCTCGCTCAAAAAGCCGTCGACACCTGCGCTGCCATGATCGTCAAATCGGCGCACCACCACCGCCACGGCGGAAGCTGGTTCGTTGCCCGCCGCGCAGGAGAATTCTCCTGCGCCGTAATGGTCCTCGCAGCCGTCGTGGGGGCAGAGAATTATCCTGTTAAACCGCCTCAAATTGGGCTTCTCTCGTACGGCTTGCGTTGAGAGTTCTCGGGCGATGGGGCAAAGAGGCGCGTGACCTCGAGCGGATGCGGGAGACGCTCCAGCGGCTCTTTCACAGGGTGCAGCAGAAGGCGGCTTCGTGAGTCTCCATGTAAGGGATATGGTTGTGGTAACCTTTGCGGCAGGCCTACCAAGTCCGTTCGATTCCTATCGGCGTCAAGTACTGCTTTGGCCCAATGGCCTACTTATTTAGCATACAGCATCCACTCTTCAGCTCGCCTTCCTCTGGTAGCGTCCTTGAGGTCCTTCTTAATATCCTCGCATATCTCTAAGTCCGCGAAGCCTACGGTTGTCTTGTCTGAGTTGCAGTAGCTCTTTCGCAGTGGGTGTGTATGTGACTCAGTCCCCTGTAGTTATGTTCGCAGTCCGCCTCTAAGCACCATTGAAAAGTAGTGGTAATAGTGCCATGAGCACTTTGTTAAGTGTATTAGTTCCTGATAGCCGAGTGAGACCCTCCTACTATCCCATTAACTGCTAGATGGCGTCGCTACATCCGTCTCCAGTCTTTCTCTGATTTTGCTCTATTTCGTGATTATTCATAGGCGGATATAAGGGAAACAAGTTCGGATTATTAAATGATTCGCTATTAAAGTACGTACCTATGTATCGACGCCATCTAGCAGTTGATGGGATACGATCCTAACTACGATCCTTACGTCGAAAATTAGACCCGTAGTAGCGATTCGGTCATGGGCCTGTTCTATACGGCAAATTATGAAAACTCCCAGTTTCCACCCGGCATCGAGCACATAAAAAAGATTTTTAACGAATTAAAATATCGGCTCTAGATTCTTTATCCCGCCTTATACAAGGTAACCAGCGCCATATATTCTTAGCGGAACGAGTTCCCGGTCCAAGTCGTGAAGCCTCTCCTCGAACTTCTTTCAAGAAAACGAACAATGCATACGGAGATGATGCTTCCCGATGGCACTTGTTGCTACCCGGCGCCCCAAGAATAAGGTAAACTTTCCCCTGCGATCGACCCGTCTTCTCGTCTGTGTGAAGAAATCACGAACGAATACTCGCCGAGACCTACAAGGTGCCCCTCACTTAGTAGGTAGCATCGCAAGCACGATTCAACAATACAATGTACTTACGGCTATCGAAAGGGTAACACTTGCCATAACAAACTTGCTATACCAAACTCATCATCTCCATCCACTTACACAAGGCACTACCTCTCAGAGCCTTGTAAGATTCAGCAATACATCGCAGTCATATACACGTGGCGAGAAGATCCTGCATCACTCTCACAAGGTTCATTCCGAATAGAATATTTGCAAGCCTCGGAAAAAGCGTGCTTAAGGTGTAGCTTGCGGCTCGGGAGCCCCGTCCCTGCAGAATGCAGCCAAGAGATCTGATGCCCCGCTCAATTTGCCCTAGTCTGGACAAGACCACGATTTGCCGAAGCCTCAGGCCGTCGTAGTGCCACAAGTGGTGCCGGGAAAAGTACCCAGCAAGGTGCATGACTAATTAATGCACATGTGATCTTATTGTGCTGTAATTTGTTTTCGTTGCTCCCGAGATTATTGTCTTTCGCGAACTTAGACACTTGGATGCAAACATTAAATCAGGGAGATAAGGCAAGACGTAGAGTATTTCATGTTCAGCTTTTTAGTTATATTAACAGTTATCTTTGAGCGGTAGTGTAAGCTAGTCACAACCGTGACGACTAAGTTATCCTCCACGCGCCATGCATTCCACATTAACATTTCGCATTACAAGTTATTAAGATGTGTCCAAATCGGACCCAGCTTCAAAGATGCCTCCAGGTTATTCACCCGGTAAGACGGGTAGTAGACTAGGGGTATAGATAAAATTGAAAATGGACATTAAGATCGACGCGCACTTAGACGTTGGAAGTGCGACGCTCAATGTTGTCGACATGGACCTTGTCGAGGACGCCGTTGCGGGCGACCTGGGAGGCGAAGGTCTCATGGGGCTTCCACTTGGCCGAAGTGCGGGGAGTGGTCTCCTCCATCATCTTGTCAACCTGCTCCAGGGACAGGCCCTTGGTCTCGGGAACCAGGAAGTAGGTGTAGACAAGGGCGCAGGTGCAGAGACCTCCCCAGACGAAGAAGACGGAAGACTTGAGGTTGCCACGCTTTTCACCGACCATGTAGGGGGTGATGACGGCAATGATGGTGTTCCAGAGCCAGTTGGAGGCAGTGGACAGAGCAACACCGCGGGAGCGGATAGGCAGAGGGAAGACCTCACCGATGAGAATCCAGGCACCGGGTCCCCAGGTGGAGGCGAACCAGAAGATGAAGATGGCGATGAAGGCAATCTGGGCGTTGACGGCGGGAATGTTGTTGGCAATGCTCCTGGTGGCATCGGCGGGGTCGGGGTGGGTGTGGTTGAAACCGACAGTGACACCGATGATGGCGACGAGGAACTGGCAAATGGTCATACCAGCGGCACCCCAGAGAAGGATGGTGCGGCGACCGAAACGCTCGACAGTCCAGAAGGACAAGGGGGTGGAGCAGACGTTCACGAGGGTGAAGACGAGGGAGATCAAGAAGGTGTTGCTGATGGCACCAGTAGACTGGAGGAAGGGAGTCGAGTAGTAGAAGATGAAGTTGACACCGGTCCACTGCTGCATCATCTGGAGGGAAGTACCGAGGATGGTCTTGCGCAAGTTGGAGTTGGCCTTAAAGACGGATCCGCTGAAGCAGTTGGCCCATGAGCCGAACCAAGTGGCAGAGGGAATGAGCTGGCGCTCGTACTCCTCATTGGCAACGATCTCAGCAAGCTCGACCTGGATGTACTCGGAGTTCTCGGGCTGGCCACGAAGCTTGGAAAGGGAGGCGGCGGCATCGGCGAGTCTGCCCTTCTTGACGAAGTATCTGGGAGAGTCGGGGAACAGCATAAGACCACCTCCAAGAATCAGAGCCCAGGGGAACTGTATGGAGATGGGAATGCGGTAGGCGCCAGTGTCGGTGCGGTCCTTGGTGCCGTAGACGACGCAAGCAGCGAGCAGAAGACCGATGGTGATGCAGAATTGGTAACCGGCGACGAGAGCACCACGAACCTTCTTGGGAGACTATTGATGTAGTGTTAGTGAATTGCGCTGTGTATTCGCAAGGAAGCAGGTATACCCACAATCTCAGACATGTACAGAATGACAACAGCGGACTCGAAACCCACACCGATACCGGCAATGAGACGGCCAGTAACGATGGGAGCGAGAGGGGAAGAGCCGACACCAGTGATCATCTGGATTACGACACCAATCATGTAGATGAAGCAGCCGAGAATAACAGTCCACTTGCGTCCCATCCAGTCGGCGACGTCACCAGCAATGAGAGCACCGAAGAAAGTACCGCAGGAGAGAATAGAGACGATGAGGGAGGTGTCAGATTCGCCAATGGCGGTGGCACCCTTGCCCTCGACGGCCTCGATGAAGTTGATGGAGCCCAGGACACCGTTGATGTAGCCGGAGTCGTATCCGAAGAAGATACCTCCAAAGGAGGCAAAGGCGCAAATCAGGTAGGCCTTCCATGTGACGGGAGCCTCGATCTGGTCGACATTGTCGGTGACGGCGAGGCCCTGGACGGGCTCGCGCGTAACGCCGGTTTCTTTCTCCATTGTGGAGGTTGTTGCTGATGTTGCTCGCCTCGGGAGCTTGGCGATGATTCGAGCTGATTGTGTGGGAAAAGGGAGGACGAGAGGAAGCTTGTCGGGAGAGTTGTTGGCGAGGAAGCTCGTGAGGAAGGGAGAGGATCAAGGTAGAAAGTGAGGGCGAGACGAGGACCTTTTATCAGTCTTGGTGTCGCGTCCAGGAGAGCGCAAAGGTAATGCTACGCAGCTGCGTCCGTGTCAGTCCGTCTGTCTGGCGTGGGTGTGTGTGTGGTAGTACCGACTG
>JFFI01001301.1:0-23314 GCA_001563125.1 Colletotrichum salicis | reverse complement strand
GGGTGACACCAAAAATTCGAGTCTGGAATGGGAACGAGAATGGGACGACAGGCCAGGCCGATGCAAATGGGTCAGTCAGACTCAGACAGAGCAGAGCAGCCTGCCGTGTTGTCGATGAAGGCCTACTCCGTACGCTATGCCTATGGACGAAGCAGCAGCCAGATGGTGAGAAAGAGTGTTGTGTGTGAGTGTGTGTGGTGCTTCATCTCCCCATTCCGAGGGTCTGCAGGTCACAGTTCATCGAGGACGAGCTCCCATTGGGTTAGCCCCGTTGGTTAGCCGTCCCCATATTGGAGCTCCTGCTAGCTCATGCTTAATAGGGCCGATAACTCTTGGGCAGGCGTGGAGGCCGAGGGGAAGGGGGAGGGTGTGAACTTGTGAAGAAGGTACGAGGGGGGGTGGGAAGGAGACTCCCGACGAGTTGGGAAGGGGCCGCGGGGCGGGCAGGCCACGGGGAAGGAGGGAAGGAAAGGACGGCAAGGGTGGCAGTCAATCAGTCATGAAAAATAGAAGAAAGAGACTGGGAGGTAACCGTACTCCGAACGAATAGTGACTTGGAATGAACTGCTCCCTGTCTGTATTAGCGTGCGATGTGGGAGGTACCTCCCGTCTCACACAATGGTCCTTGGGCAGGAAGGTACTTTTATTTATTCCTTTCATTTCTTGGTTCTTCACTCACCTGACTATACCTCAAGGTGCCATTGTGGTCGTACTTGCTCTCCAGTCACGAAGATGACTACACAGAGCTCAATGAGCACTTCAGGTTGAATGTGTCCTGTCTGTTTGGACATTCAATTGTTGCCAATGTGTACACGAACATTTGGGGAAACGGGGACGCGGGGACATTCCCAATCGCATTGATTTTGGGGACTCCCGTCGGCTGGGGCACCTGCCACGGGAGCCGACGAGCTACCTACCTTAAAGGTAAGCTAGATGGGCGGGAAGGAACGAGCGATTCCTTAACAAAAGGGAATGAAGCTGTACTCAATGCCTGCGCAACACATACAAAAGGTACATGGACAGAGACGAATTGGAAATCGAGGAGAGCAGCGTCCACTTGGTAAGAAATCAATGACTCCTGGTGGACCGAACCATCAGATCATCAATTCCAGGCAGATCTGGACTGAACACGGCCTCGCTAGTCATCACCGCAACGAAGGGGGGAAAGAATAGTTTAGCGGCCGATGTTCACTGCCTTTGGTGGACAGATTGACTCGTCAGTGGCGCGCGATGACCGGCAGTCCACTACAAGCGCTAAACATTTGGAAAACTTGGAGGGGAAGACAAATCAAAGGGAAAAAACCAACGTTACCACACGCGATTATTGGAATTGGAAGTGAAAATTAGCCACTGGTGAACAATAACTGGGGGAGACCACACTGGCCCGGGGACTCCAGTCTTCAGCTGTCTGGCCCCCCGGGGACCCCCCTTTCGTGCCCAACATGGAGAGCGCAGCCACCAGGTCACGGGGGTTCTTTCCCAAGCACCAAGGCCCCCCAAAAATGCCCCAAGCAGAAAAGACCAAGTTGAAAAAAAGCTGGGGAAATGAATTTCGCCGTTGTCTCGCCGTCGCGTGGCGTTTTGCGGGGTGGGGCCCTGGAGACTTAGTCACCCTTTTTTTTTACTGATGAATCGACGCTAGGCTCGATCCAGACCCTTGACCGCTCCCGGCTCTGCTGTTCGCCCATGTTCTGGCAGTTCTTGCGCTGTGCCGGACAAGAGCGTGGGCACGGGACACGACACGGTTTTTTCCCCTCCGTGTCCAGACTCCAACTGCTGCTATTTCACCCGATGTTCTTCCATCCAGGCTCGTGTTGGAAGTTGGAACCGGATGAAGAACAATCGACAGAAAAAAGCACTGGGGCTCTGCTGATCTGGGTCCGGTCTCGACCCTTCAGCTCGGGTTCTCGGGTCTGACAGAGAATCTGACAATTGGAGATCAAGCAAACGGACCAGATGAACGGTTGACCTCGGCTGCTGTTGGTGAGTGCTGCTGGATTTCTTACAGGCTGACAGCTAGAGATTCCGAGTCGCGACTCGGCGCGTCTGCCTCTGGTGGCAATCTCATGAGTGCAAGATGTCTAATTGAATACACCCTGTACACCGAAAACGATGCGCTGGAATCCCAAAAGTCTAAACGCGGAAAGTGTCACGTAGTCGGAGCGGTCGTGTCAAGGTCATTTGACGATCCTGACGAGAGTAATTCGATATGCTTTCATCGCTTGCATCATAACGAGCGCCGAATAGACGAATTGCCCGCCCGCAACCCTGACTTGTACGTAGCGAGTCTTGGGAGTCTGGAGATGCGTGACACTTTCCTCCCATGGCCGGCGCAGGAGTGCGGCGGGGGAGGGGGGCCAGCTGTGCGCCAAGCTGTGCGCCAAGCCTGATCGTGCCGAGCTTGGCCCCGAGCTCATGCAGCGATAATCTGCATACCAAGACGCGCTGCTCCAGACTCCAGAGTTTGCTTGCCAGATGGTAGATCAGAGGAGAGGACGCCCAAGAATATCATCGACACGGCACTAATCTTTTACGCCGCAGGGAGGGGAACGCGGAAGGGAAGGAAAGCGGCGATGGCGGACATGGGCCAGGCATGCAGCAGTGCTAGCAGACAACGGCAGACTTGATGAAATGCGCCCGTTTCTGGCCAAGCGCCCGGTGGCCGTGGTCCAGTGATGACATGCCCTCTCCTTTTCTTACCTAGCGGTCCTGGCCAAGTCATCGTCACCGTTGACATGGTTTTGGTGTGTGTTAACGGTGTATGCGGTTACCTGCTTACGTTTGATGACCTCCTGAATCTCACGATCGCTTCATGCAATTTCAGGATTTTCACCAACAAACAGGCGAACAGAAAGAGACTGTCAGAGTTTTCTCTCCTAAAACTCCCGATTATCTTCATTCGGGTTACTTTCACCCGCGTTTGGTGGGGTCCCCGAGGGGTATTCTTCTCCGACATGAACCTGCCCCGTGGGAATAAGGCCCAGTGGATCTGTCACAGCCATGGTCCAACGATTAAAAGTAAGGAATTTCCATAATTCCATAATTCCATTGAAAAAAGGTGCCCCGTGGAGAAGCAGACTGGAGACTTTTGGCAGAGGGACTTGGGGAAAGCGCCATAGAAGCGCCGAAGAGGCAGGCAACAAGCGTGCAGCGCCGTCCCGGGGGGCAGGTCCAGTCGGTCTGGCTCTTGTCAACAGGTCGTTGGTTCGTGCCAGTTGGTAACAGTCCACAATCTTCAGGATACGTACTGCCAAGTACCGAAGTATCTTCCCCGGCCACTTTTATGTGGCGCTCATTGGCTCCGCTGCCTCCCTTCTTTCCCACCTCTCCCCAGGCTTTTTTTCTTTTTCTTTTTGAGTCTTGGTCTGATGAGCCACCGGTTCCTCCCTCCGATTCGCCCAGATGTCAAATCCCAAAACATGACACATCCAGAGACCCCGGTCCCTGTTGCCCCGTCATCCTTCCGAGAAGGAAGAAAGTCTTCGTAAGGAATTGGCAATGTCTTGCCTTGACTTGCTCGCAGCCTTCCACGTCGGCGCGTCTCTCAGTCAGGCAATTGGATAGATGGATCACTAACTCGCTCGCGCAGGCGGCCTGTGTCCGACTTTAGGCGCATCTTCCATCCGTGCCTCTACGACAGCCGCCCCGGTGACTGGCGATGCTTTGCGACACGATGCGATGAGATTGGATGGTGAGTTTGCGGCTGGACTCAGACATCACGGCAGGATAGCTGTCTCTACTGTCAGCAATCGAGACACGATGCGCCTGTGTGGCTTTTCTTCCCTTGTCGCTCCCTGGCCAAACATCTCCACTGCCGTTGTTCAACGGACCATCTGGTTCAGCGCCATGTCTCTTCAGCCGCCGGCATCCGCCAGGTCATTCGTTCGTGACGAGATGGGCACATGTCGACGCTGTACGGAATACGTACAGACAAGTAGGTACCTATGGATTCCGATCCTGATGGCGACCCTTGGTAGTCCAAGCCGCAACGTTGGAGCCCCAAGGACTCTCCCGCATGCTCTCCTGCAGCCCTCCAACACGTCTCTCCCTATCCGTGGATACCAGAGGCTGCAACGCCTTACGGGTACGCTGGAGCTCTCTAGCTACACGTTTTGAAGCTCGCTTGACTGTTCTTGGCTCGACTAAGCCATCTTCAGGCGTCAACACCTACACTCGAACTCGCTTAGACGGTTATGTTGAAGCTATTCGGGCCATTCAACCTCGCCAAAACTTACAACCACAGTAGCTCTGCTAGCCGCTGCATCTCGCTATCCGGACTGCATGAGATGGATGCAACCCCGTTCAATCCATCCCATCTTCATCCCGCACTTTCACGCTCTCCCCCAACTTCTCCCCATTCCATCCAACTTTTTTTTTCCCTCCCCCAAGTTTCCCCCATCATCTCTCCTCCAATCCCCCGGCCCCAGCCCCAAATGGGACAATGCTCGGTGGTACTCGATGCGCTAACTGCCTCCAGATCCCTCTATTCGGAGCCTACTATGGTAGACACTTCGTCTTGGTTTCCAATTTGGCCGAATTCCCGTCCGTTGTGGATCGCCTCACATGCACTTTCAGACGCCGTCTGTCTCTGTTTCTCTCCGCCTGGAGATATCGGGGTATCCAAGCAACCCCATATCTCCAGCTTGACGAAGCCGGTACCCAATCACGACGTTGCTTCCGCCAGATCGCGCGCTTGCTCGTCTGATTCCGCGGGTGCTTTCGGGGCTCCGCGCTCATCGTCCAACTTACAAGCCGTACGAAACAGCCGGACGAAGACACCGCCTATAGTCGAAAGAGTCACGTCGTACCACCACCCCACCCGAGTCAGCGTGTGTTGCTGTTAACAGGGCCCAAAGTCCGAATGACCAACAAGTTTTCCCTCCAGGCACTCCAGATTTGGGCTCCCTCCCCCCCGGCGCCTGTCGCCAGTGGGTACCTTCCGAGCCATCCCTGGTCGACCTCCGTACCCAGGTGCTTACTTTTACCTGTCACGGCCGTGATATCGGCCCGTCTTTGATGACGGCCCATTCAACCATGCCCGAAATCACGACAGCGGCCTGTCAACACTGGCGCATCGCCTTGCCTTGCCGGCTTCAGTGCTTCGATTGCCTCGGCTTTCGGCCGAGTTTGGGCTTGGTCTGGATTCTTTTTCCCCAGCCCACCGCCCTCGTGCTTCTCTCCAGAGCTCCTCTTTGTTCTTCCCCATGGGAAACTGGTAAAACGACCGCGTTTTCGCCGGCCGCCTGATCTCTGACGCACCGTTCGTCTCGGAACTTGAACTACAGATACGAACAAGCTTACAAACCGCCAGACCGGTAGGAATAGACTGACAGATTGTCACCGCACCGCAAACTCTGTCACTCCACGGGGTCTCCGGACGCGGGCACGGTGTCGGTCTCCGCTCGGAAGGATTTTTCTCTCCAGCAAACCACGAACTTCCAGATTCTCTCTCCACTGCGGAGAACGTATCATTAAACACCCCTGCTACGCCCTTGTGGACACTTCCAAGGAAAAAATCCACCCCCAAGATTTCTGCTGAAGACTTGCTGACACAGCCTGGGCCGTGAACTCACACGATGTTCATCACGTGGTCTCGACTCAGACCTGAAGTTCGTCCGCTGTTTGGCTCGCACGGGGTCGCCATGAACACAAGAAAAGCATAGGCTACAGGTACGCTGCACGTCCATCCCAGCAACCAGGCCACCCCGAGTTCTCGGGACACGTGAGTCGTAGGGCCCTTGTGTGGCGACGTTGACCCGCGTCTTTGGTGTTGGCTGATGATTCTGGCGCCGTGCACGCACGATCGTTGTCTCTTCCCCCATTCCAAATGCCCGTCCTCTTGGCTGCCAAAGCTAACGATCGATAGGTAGTGTAAATGGATCCGAACCACCGGACTCTAGCGTGGTAGTCAGGTGCAGCCGTGGCCAGGTCCGAGCTCGACCCCTGTCCGGCACCGCCGCCAACGAACCTCGGAACTTGTAGTCGTCACTGACCTGTCACCAACCCGAGGACTAACGGGAGCTGTTGACTAACACCTTCGCCATGGACTGATCTCGACCGGCGGCCGGCTCCGTTGGCCTTCCGCAATGCTGCACCGCTACGTTACCCTCCATCCGAGTGCCGCTACGGTACTCTACATTTGCCTCCCGCCAATCCCACCCACCTTCCAGCTTACCGTCTCTCTCTGCTCGTGGGGTTGAGGTTCTCTTTGTCGTGATGACTGGTTCGATCATTGAGACAATGCAGATCTGGGGTAGCCGCCATCAAAGCGCCGCAACGCGCCAAGTCGAGGTGCTCAATTGCAGAAGAACTGAGCTATTGAAGGATCAAGCCAATCGAAACACCCCATGGCTTGTCACCTGCCAGCTAGAAGCGCACAGGTCGAAGGATCAGCCACCCGATTCTTCTGCTACCATCCAATGGCCGTGCTTCGGTTCTCAGAGCCGCAGAAAGACTTGGACTGCCAAAGCCTTCCTAGTTCTTCATTAGGATTCCTCAGATTTCACAGGCGACAGACGGGCAAATCAAGTGGTTGGACCGGTGTTTCTATCCTTCTCACACAGCCTTGCCAGCATAAGCATTCTCCATTCTTCACAAAGAATTAGGTCACGCGCGAGTGTGCGCCGACTTCCAAGTCCCAAACGAGGGTTTGACACTACATAAGCACCCTCTGTCTGGCCGTCGGGCTAACAAGACGCTTCTGGCGTGGTTGTTTCTCGATTGCGGGGTTGGTGTTAGTGTCCGGTGCAGATTCTTTCCCGCCACTCCGAGAGCTAGAACAAGGTAACTAGTTTTCTTGTAAATCAACTCCCAATTAATGTTTAGAATAGTCCAGTTTTTCAATCTACTCGTTGCAGGCCTTTGAAGATCAGAGGAGTTGTTAATTGAACTAAGGTAACTTAAAACGATTCCATAATTTGGCTGCGTTCTCAATGATCCCGTGACACCTTTGTAAGAGCCTACCGTAAGCGCTCCCGGTAATACAGCAGCTCATTGACGATGCCAATGGCAACCACGACTTTTCTGAATCGGTTCGGCCGCAGCCATCTGTTCGGGTTGTGCTTTTGGTCTAACTGCTTTACCTTTGCCTTGTTTGCCTAACTGTCTGGTTCGGGACTCCCGCCCCCGTTTTGCTTGCCGGTAGTCGTCGGTTTAAAGTGGCGAATGATGCAAGAGCTTGGAGGGGTCTTGGCATCGGCCTCTTTTGGTGCTGATGGTGATGGTAATGGGAATGAGGCGTTGTATTTGAGGTAATTAAGCTGGTGATGTGGGTTTTTGATGGTTTGTGTTGCCTGAGTGGGGATGACAGTGATGAATGGACTTAGGAAGGGTTGCACGGCGAGTGTGTGTACAACGTACGACTTGAAGCCATCATTTTCCGCCCGCGTCATCTTCATTGAGCAGCGACCTAAAGTAAGTCGATGTCCGCGGCTTAAGTTTTCATAGATTATCTTTCCGTATTGACAAAGCATTGATGGTTTTCCGTAATGGAACTGCTTTAGAAGTCATTTCTAGTAACTTTAGCTCATCTGAAAGTGAATTTCTGAAATCTTGTTGTGAGCAAGTAGTTTCTAAGATGCGACTAAAGACGTGAGGACTTCCGATGAAGTTTCGATGACCATTTTGGTATTCCGATAGACACTCGGTAGTACATTGCCTCTAATAGGTTGCTGCACACCCTATCCATCTCTATCTTGTCTAGGCTGTGAGTTCCTTTACTATGCGGGCACTGGGAGGTATCAGTCAATTGCTAGGCGGTAATCTTAAAGAACCTGTTAGCATTGGTGATTCAAACTCTTCCATTGTTTTGCAGGCATCAGCAGATGTCGGCTTTTAAATATGAATAGATTTTTCTATCGGGATATGCAATGCAAAAGTTCAAAGAATTAATCCACTACGACAAATGGGCATCACTATTCTTTCGTGTTGGCACAAGCGATCAGCCAGTCATACGAAATTTGAACTGGTTTGACTACTGAGCGGCAGTCAGCCATTCGAAACATCAGCCTTTGCATCCTCTATTTCTGAGCATGTTTTCCTTGGCGACGTTTGAAAAGACCAGCGAGGCAGAATTGAGTTTCATGAACGCGAGATATTCCCAAGATTCTACTGAACGCCTGGCCTCTAACTAGTCTTGAACCTTGGGCAAACCGCCTGAGGCGACCTCCGTTTATGATTCGCTGCCTCACATCAGGCTGTGTCCAACCTGGTGATTTGCATCACTGTGTGACTGGGTCATGCAGGCTGCGTGACAGGCGGCATCTACCCCTCTTCTTAGTTCCAACGGCGAAGTGTCTATCTCTCTCCATTTCACTCTGTCTCCGTCGCCGTCACGATCACGTTCGGTTGTCCCAAATGTCGGCCGAACCTCGCAATATCCAAAGCTATAAAAATCTCAGTGTTATTTTGGCTCGGCCATGTTTAGCCCGATCACCACCAACATATCAGGCCTCGAGGCTCTAGGCCTGGCATGCAACATCTTCCAAGTCATCAGCTTCGGCCGTGAGACAGCCAGCCTGGTCAAGCGCGTGTACCGAGATGGCTCCGTCGACGATGCCCTTGAGGTCAACGCAAAGGACCTTGCTCAAACTTGCATCATGTGGCCAGGCTCTGGAAGCTCCAAAGAACCCGACCAAAGCAAGAGTACCAGCTGCTCGAGATCGCGAAGAAGTGCCAGGCTGTCGCACGAGACTTGACGGAAGATATTGCTTTCGTTGTCGGTCACAAGAAGAAGGGGAGCCTTGCTGCGACTATCAAAGTGGCTACCAAGGCCAACTGGCGAAAGCGACGGCTTGACACCATGGAAAGTGTTGGTATACACGTCAGCAGGGCAACCGTACGGTTGGAACGAAGTGTCAATAATGGTCTACTATTGCTGCGTATGGCGGTGGAAGGAGGAGGTTGTGGGCAGAGCCCACGATTCCTCAGAAGTGGTATGTAAGTGAGAGGGCCGTTTGTAAGTGCCCATACCGCCTTCCAGATCCACCCTTTCTGCCGACTGCTCAGAGATCCAACAGAAAGAAAGCTGAATGATGCCAAGAGGCTGATGCAGAGTGGTCTTCTTGCGCGAATATGGTAAGTTTATCAAGCCTGAATTTCCTCTGTGTACCGCCTTTCAAGCTAATAATTCTTGCTTCCTCGTAGTCAGAAGGCTGATGCCATGCAACTTGATCTGAAGTCACTCGACATCAACCTGCAACGTTTCCTGCAGCAATATCAACAAGTTCACAGAGACACATCTGACCTGATCTCCACAGAAATGTTCAGGACACGCAACCACGTCACCCAAGAGTCACAAAAGGCGACAGCTCAGATTCAGTTAATGGTAGATCAGCAGTCTGCACAACTTGACCAGACGATCCGAAACTCGAACCAGCAAGTTTCAACTGCTGTGGAAGCTTTGAGCTTTGACAGAGACCGAGAGGCTAAGCGTCGACGCTTCCTTCGCAGCTTCAAGTTCACGGGAATGAGCCAGCGTCGTAATCAAGTGGGCGAATCATGTGAAGGCACCTTTAAGTGGATCTTTGCAAACGACAAAGGGGTTCTCGAAGATTTTGACGACGAATCTGAATATACAATCACCGAAAGTGAAGGGTCCGAATGCAGTGGATGCTCACAGGATAATTCCCCTGACGGGGCATATGGCTTGGCCGGGCAGAACGGGGTTGCACCCCAAGATGGTAACACCCGCTGGGACTCTTTTATTGGCTGGTTGAAATCTGGCAGCTCTATCTTCTGGTGCAGTGGCAAACCTGGCTCGGGAAAGTCCACGCTGATGAGATTCATCATATCAGACCCACGAACCAAAAGCGCGCTCAACGTGTGGAGTCCTGGGGTGCTTCTGGTCTCGCACTTCTTCTGGCGTCCAGGAAGTCTAATGTAACAGAGCATCAGGGGTATGTTCTGTTCTCTGCTACATCAACTTCTTGGGAATGAGGTCTCTGCCCTTGACCGCTCTATTTCCAGCGCCCCATCGGGTGGACACAAAGACTCAGACACAGACTGGTCTACCGGGGAACTTCAAAAGCTATACTTCGACACAGTCGAGCAATACCATCGACCCATTTGCTTTTTCTTAGGTGGGCTAGGTGAAGTTAGCCCCGACGATGGTGCGGTGCGGCTCCTAGAGGTCATACATGGTTTGGGCACCATTCAAAACGTTAAAATCTGTGTTGCAAGTCGTCCGGAGTATCTCATCGAGAAGAACTTGGGATACGGCAGCTATCCGTCCATCCGTTTGCAAGGCCTTACAAGTAATGATCTACGAATATACACCCAGAGCCATACCAAGTTGCCACCTGAATTCAAGATGTGGCACAGCTGGGGACAGCCTGGGGAACCGATAGACTTACTTGTCGAAAAGGCTGAAGGCATTTTTCTCTGGCTCTGGCTAGCCATCAAAAGCTTGAATCGAGGGTTACATCACGGAAACAACTCAGACGATCTGCAGCAAAGAATACAGAGCCTGCTCACCAGTCTCAGCAAATTGTACAACGACATGTGGACTAGGTTGAATGCCGATCAGCCACTCTACCGCGAGAAAGCTGCTCTTTATTTCGGTCTAGTAATTTCCAGTCAAAGGTTGAATTGGCCGAACACGCTTAGCCTCATAACCAGTCTTGATGTGTTTGATGTGATGCTGATAACGACATCGATGGCAGACCGTGTTCTCGAAGAGCCAAGTCACATAGTCCAGCCCAGTGTCCTCATCACGGCTTGTCAGAGAATCGAAAGTGAGGTGCCGTTAATGTGCGCCGGGCTTCTGGAGCGGACAGACTCGGGAGCTTTGGGCTTGCACAGAGAGCCTTACGAAGAGAGAAAGCCGGTTGAGGCAACCCCGTGGGATGGCGAGCAATACGCTGCACTGATGCCTCTTATTGCAGACTTTCCAATTCATACACCGCAGTGCGTATGACTTTCTGGTAGATACGCCTGAAGGGAAAGAGATCATGAGTCATTGCAGGTTCTCAAAGTCAGAGCTTCAACGTCAAATCATCTGTGCCTCGGTCGCATGCTGCCAATTGGCACTGATCAAAGTGCACGTTGTAGGTTCCCCACGATACGTCTGGAGCAATATGGTTTCTCGGTATATTCACTGTATTGGAGATAAAATTACGCATGAGTCAGATCGTCCAGATTATTAGAGCAAAGATTGGATGCTACTTATAGAAGCTTGTCAACGGCTTGGTAGATCAGGCCGGCTTCTATCTTTGGGCGAGGACCCAACCAACATTTTCGGCCGCCTTTCACGGATGGATTTCTACTCAAAAGCTGCAACCTATGGTTCAACGGAAATTGCTTTGTCTGCTGGGGGAGACATCGGCTGTCAACCCGAATACCTTTCCAAGCTTCTGTTTAATACATGCATCTACACGAGTTACCCCCCGTGGACGCCTCGCAGTCCTCACACCCAAAGCAACCATCTGATTGCTAGGCTTCTCAAGCAGGGGGGTGATCCAAACGGAAGACACATAAGTATAACTCTCCCAAGAGTGTTCGTGACCCCACTTTCTTTAAATTCTCGTCAAAGAGAGGGTGACGAGAGTAGGAAATCGCGAAATGTGGCTCTCTTACCTACACAAGCTTCTCAGATCATAATGCGAACTTTCATCAGACGGTCTTAGTCTCATTATATTTTAGTCTCCATCATGGGCATATTGTTTTTGACAACCTCCCCCATGATCCGAGTGGACCTTACTGGACCATTCATGTTGTTCTACCAGCATCTATTCTAGTTACTTCGGCAGTCGCAAAATATGGCACTCTAGATTCCGGCTTGAACCAGGAGTCCGAGCAGCTTACGGAGATTTTGCACAGAAGTCGTAGAGTCTACGGTCAGTCCGATGTTCGCATTGTCTGTTTAGAGAGTAGCGGCTTCGGCCCGCCCAGGTTCTACGGAGAGATCAGCCTTGAAGATTCGAAACTTTTGTGTGAGCCTCTTGTCAGAAGACTGCTCTTGGGTTTCCCAGAATTCATCAACGATCAGAGCCTGCGCGGGTTTGAAGTTGAGGGCTTTGGAGAGAGACTTGACGATGTACTTGAAAGGAGCAAATCGACTAAGAAGACGGCCCAAGGTCACCTCATAGACCTAGGTCTTGGAGAAGCGACAGTTTACATCGATGATGATGGAGTACGTACGGTATCCCCGCGACTTTGCACAGAAAATGACACCCGAATGGATGGTCGGGATGCTTTACAGGAAACCACGCAACGTTTGAGGCTTTCTTGACTTCTATAAAAGTTCTGCCAAAGCGATTGTCTGCAAATGGGTTATAATACAGTATTGAGTAACTCTGCACTACCTTGCTTAAGATGACGGTATTGCCTGGGTTTCATGCGAACATTGCAGAGGGGCTTTCAAACTCCCTCTGCCGGGCTGTCAAACTCTCATCAAGTTCTCTTGAGTAGGGACCACCAGCAGACTACGAAATCACGAATAACGATGATTTGAGCTGAACAGCCTTTCTTGTTTCTTCTTCTGGGCCTTAGAGCCTGAATAAAATTGTACCAACATCCCGGGCACCATGTGAACCCATTCATTCGTCACACCCACGATGGCGGGCTTTCGCTAGCTATCGAGAGGGAATTACTTGCTTATCAACCTTTTGACAATGATGGGAAGTATGTACAGGTAGATTCACCGAATACAGGGAGTTCTGGACGGGTTCTTCGAGCGAAGTAGAACGATAGCGGCGATCATACAACTCGGCTATAGGTACTGGGATGTCGAAGGCCGCATTTACAGGGTAACCGAAACTCAATTAAGATATAGAACTGCGGTATGCCGGAGCCGCCGAGCACCAGGAATACTCACCCGAGATTAAATCGAAACTCTATCAAGCCTCGAAGAAATCATTCAGCCAATGTCGCTTCCCCTATTTCACATTGTGGACGCCTACCAGCCGGCTCCACGACCCCATCTACGAGGCGTTTTAGTGTTGGTCAAGGATTATGCGGCGTGCCTTACTGCCCACGACAAAGGAAGAATATAAGTACAAGAAACAGGAGGTGATTCAGTCTTCCAACGGACTTGTGAAGCTTTGAATGCAGAGAGCATCAGTCGAGCTGCCCACCGCGTGAAATCAGGGGGCTTCAACGGCCACTCTTTAGCATCTGTTTTTCATTATCTGCTACTCTCGACAGTAGATACAAGCCATCATGCATTCTCAGATCTTCTCAAGCGTGACATTTCTCTTATTAGCTGCCCTCGCAAACGCCCAGTACGAGGACCCAGAGCACCCATACACCCCCCCAACCTCAACCGATCGCCGCTCGCCATGCCCAGCGCTCAACATCCTCGCCAACCACGGCTACATCAACCGCGACGGCGCCTTCATCTCAAGCGAAAGCGCCACGGTAGCCCAGATGGAAGCCTTCAACTTCTCCCGCGCCGTGTCAGCGGGTCCGGTCCCCGCGGCGCTGAAGTACTCCACCACGGGCGTGAACGGGACATTCCACCTCGATGACCTGGCGCAGAAGCCACTGGATCATGACGGGAGCTTGAGTCGTGGGGACCTCGCGCTGGGTGATAACTTGCGGTTCAATAGGACAATTTGGGACTCTTTCGTGGTTAGGTTGCCTGATGAGTTCGTCACGTGGAAGCAGGCTGCTGAGGCTGGTGCTGCGAGACTCGAGGATGCGAGGAAGGAGAATCCCGAGTTTATTCTTGACGCCGCTGGGGTTGCAGCTACGGTTGAGCAGATGAGTGGTCTACTCGCTGCACTTGGAGGGAGTGTCGAGGATGGAAAGGCCAGGAGAGATTGGATCAACGCGAGTTTCGTAGAGGAGAGATTGCCGTGGACGCTTGGGTGGAAGACAAGTGAGACGGTGCTTGAAGGGGCGGCATTTGGGCCGATGGCCAAGGCTTTGAGGGAGTATGCGCCAGGTGGTGTTTGATGGCAGACACCTCGGTAGGAAGATACTAGATGTGCATGTCAGTGAATTCCAGTACATATTCACCAGAGGCTAATATTCTGGCTTCAATGAATCTTACTGGCCTCAACATCCGCAACTTGAGGATATTGGATGGTATCATGGGCCTCGAAATTCAACTTGGAATCAAATTGCATCTCCGAGTGAGCGCTCGCCTCATCTGCCAAAGCAAATACATGGAATTTGAGTGCTACTGGTGAGTTGCTACGTGAATGCCTAGTCATGACCAATAATGTGCTTGGGAACATAAGGCTCCTCTAGGTACTTGGCTTCCTCATCCGTCAGAGTCTTGCCACGCAGCTCGCATGCCTCATCAATCCTCTTGACAGAGTTGAAGCCGGTGATAGGAACTCCGCCCTTGTACCGGATCCAAGCGAGCGCGACGTGGCTCATGCTCCATCCCTTCTTCTCCGCGATCTCCTCGACCCTGCGAATGATGTTCTCATCCGCCTCGCTGAGATCAGGGTTCATCGGACCCTTGCCCTGAGATCGGATGCTGGTGTTCTCGGCCTTGACAGACCGCGCCAACTTTCCGCCGTAGAGGGGCGACCAGGGCAGAAGACCGACACCCGTCTCCTTGCAGAAGCGGTTCATCTCTCGCTCTTCCTCACGGTAGACAAGGTTGTAGAAGTTCTGCATGCTGACGAACTTGGTCCAGCCGTTCTTCTCGGCGACGAACTGCATACGCGCGAACTGGGTCGCCCACATGGAGCTGGCGCCGATGTAGCGGATCTTGCCGGCTTGCACGAGGTCATGGAGGGCCTTCATGGTCTCCTCGATGGGTGTCGTGGGGTCGAAGCGGTGGATCTGGAAGAGATCGATGTAGGTCGTTCCCAAGCGGGCGAGGGCGTCATCCACAGCCTTGAAGATGGCCTTGCGAGAGAGACCGCCCTGGTTGACGTAGTCCTTGCTCTGGCGCACTTCGTTCGGGAACATGGTCGTGTGGAGGTTCGTCTCCTCGCCCACGTAGATGAAGCACTTGGTCATGAGAACGATCTTCTCGCGGGGAATGTTGAACTTCTTGATGGCCTTGCCGATGACTGCCTCGCTTACGCCGTTGGAGTACATGTTTGCGGTATCCCACGTGTTGATGCCGCGGTCGTAGGCGGCCTTGAGGATCTCGAGCGATGCCTCTTCGTCCAGCACCCACGGCGCCCATTCGCTGGATCCGAGGGACATGCCGCCCAGGACTGGAACGGAAACGCGGAGACCAGAGGTTCCCAGGTTTACATATTCGACCTTGGTGGCGTCGAGGCTCTTCTGAAGAGAAGCGGGAACGGGAAAACCAGACATAGTGGTTGCTTTGAAGGGAGCTGAGTGTTGTGGTATGATTGAGTCTAGTGCTGCTGTCAAGATTGGAGATGTTGCTCTGAGCGCGAATTGATGAGACCATAATTCACGATCTTCGGCCTAATAGGAATGTTTATATAGCAAATAATTTGAATTCTTTGCGACGTCGAGTGACTATCTTACCTTGAATATCGACGTGGATTCATCAGCATTGACCTAGGGTACTGAGGAGATAGTCGTAAAATCCGCATCATGAAGCCTTTCACGTCGAGAATCACCAGGCTTCAGTTGGATCACCGTGGTCATGAAAGGGTGACACATTGTTAAGACCGTGTATGTCCATTGCTCATTGTGAGATGCAGGATGTAGCTATGTAAGACGATGGTGGCTGGTTGGCTTAAGAACCGGTGCATCAACGGAGGTTCTGCGACCGTTGCACCGTAATCATGCCAAACAGAGGAGCGGGCAATTGAAGGACTCTTTTCTTGTCCGTTCCTTGAAGAGCGTCGCTGCGTTTGGGACTTTGGTTCTTAAGATGGAGCGGCTGTTGGCGCCTCTAGGGCTCAGCTCCGCAAAATCCGGGGGTTTGGTGCTTAAACCCGGGGCAGAAATGGCCGAGACGGCAACGAACAAAGCTCACAGCGGCCAACGGCCGCCTGATTACGGCGCGGGCACCAAGATGCGACAAAACAACATCGTCGAGAGCTTTTACACGGCATTGCCTGCGGATGTATGGCTTGAAGTGTTCGTTTTCATGACAATTATATGAGTTCACTTGAATAGCATACACGTGACGATCAATCACGAGGATTGGCAGCCAGATTGTTGTGTGAAATCGCAGGGACCCGGTTTGCGCTGCTCATTTTATGCTTGCATCGTCATCTTTCACCGTGAAGTTGTAGCTATGAGAATGCTTGAGCTCTTCCACACCATGTGCAACTCTTAATCAACATATGAGTAACTTGATGTTCGTACTTGCGAAGAGTGATTGCCGTTGGCTGCGACCTTTGGTATGAGGACACGCCTATGACCTGAAAGAGATGCTTACGCCATTTCTAGCACTCGTTTGTCGTTGGTTTTAAGTGAGAAGTTGAGTAAGCCGTTCAACTAAGCCCGGTTAAGTCGACAAGTCGACATCACTGCGACTTGTAACAGGGTTCCCTAGCAAATTTTGGTCATTCATACGAAATGCTCCCGTCTTTTGTGGCACCCAAAGAAGCAACTATTCCCAATGTCAAAAGGAGCCTCAGGTGGATCGATAGAAGGTGCCGGGCCACCTGGCGATTCGCTCGATTAGGTAGCGGGTTAACTCCGCCGAATACAGGTGTGCCTATCTATCATTCAAATCGCACCTAATGACCTCCAAACAAGCTCACCACCTACTTAGGTAAGGGGACCAAGTTGTGAATTTCAGAGCTCGAAACCCCTTCAACTGAATTGAAAAGCCAATCAGCAGAATGGACTTCTAGGTCCGCAGTGCTCCACAGCACTCGGCAAAGCAGCCAAAGACACGGGCTTGCAGACACAACTGTATGTACTCCGTACTGCCTATTCCAAGACACGGACGGCATGGAGTTAAGGTTGCTCGCGCCCGGCACGCGGGCCCAACTAACGTCCCGACTTACCTACGGATAGCAACTTGGAAAGTTAGACCCCTCCCTCCCGGCGATCTGGAACTGGTCCGCGCGGTCTCCGCTCCCCCCTACTAACTCCGTCATAGACTTGGGATGAAGTCGCAAGCAGCCATGGTATATAATGGTTTCGTCCAAACGCGTTTTTCAACGTCATGTCGCGAAGAAACCCCTCTCATCATCACAATTGAAATCTAGTAGCTTCACTATCATCTACATCTCAATCAATCCTATACACTACAATCACATCTCACACAATGGGCTTCTTCGTTTACAGTCAGCTCTTCAAGTCCCTGCCGTATCCCACCGGCTCATATGCAGGCAAGACCATCATCGTTACCGGCAGTAATGTGGGTCTCGGCAAGGAAGCCGCCCGGCACTACGCCCGTCTGGGGGCCAGCAAGTTGATCATCGCCGTCCGAAGTCTCGATAAGGGCCGGGCCGCCAAGCAGGACATCGAGGCGACCACGGGCTGCGGCAAGGATGTCATTGAGGTCTGGCAGCTCGACATGTCCAGCTACGCCAACGTCCAAAAGTTTGCGGAGCGCGTCAAGTCCGAGCTGGAGCGCGTCGACATCTTCATCGCCAACGCCGGTGTAGTACACAGCAAGTTCCAGGAGATGGAAGGGGAGGAGGGCACCATCACCGTCAACGTCGTCTCCACATTCCTGCTCACCGTCCTCGTCTTGCCCAAGCTCAAGGAGACCGCTTCCAAGTTCAGCACGAGACCTACATTCACAATCACCGCCTCCGAGGTGCACGCCTGGACCAACTTTGACGAGCGCACCGCCCCCGACGGCGAGATTTACAACACCATTTCCGAAAACGCAAAGGCCTCAGCCGATGCCGTGAGCAAGCTGTACCCCCTCTCAAAGCTGCTCGATGTTCTCGGCGTCAGGACCATCGCCGAGATGCACCCGGCCTCGGAGTATCCCGTCACCGTCAACTGCGTTAACCCGGGTCTCTGCCACTCAGAGCTGGGACGCGACGCCGGTGGATGGACCCTGTGGCTCTTGAAGCTTCTCTTGGCGCGCACGACCGAGTACGGCAGTAGGACGCTGGTTCATGCCGGGTCCTCGGGTGCCGATACGCACGGCAAGTACATGTCTGACTGCGGTATCGAGGAGCCGTCGCCGTTTGTGAGAAGTAAGGAGGGCAAGGAGGCGCAAGATCGTGCCTGGAATGAGTTGGTTAAGAAGCTGGAGGCGATCAAGCCTGGTGTTACGGGCAAGATCTGATTTTCGGTGATAATACTCGGTTTCAATGAGTTTTTTTTTTAGGGGGGGGGGGGTTTTCTTTTTTTCTTTTTTTCTTTTTTTTTTTTAAAAAAAAAGCTGTTTGTCGGCGTAGTCTCTAGAGGATTCCCCAATGTAGTAATGTTACGAATCGTTAATCACATCATCTTCATGGTGAAAACATTACCAACATCATCGTCGGCATTCCATGCCTGGCGTACCTTGCACTACCTTGGTAGAGTCTATGAATAGGGTAGTTGATAGGGAACATGAGGAGGTCTTATAATCACTACGAATCCCATCAATCGCGTGATGAAGGTGGCCAGACGAGATCACTCTACCTCACAAAAACATTCTTCTATTCTCAACTCCTTATCCGACCTCTGAATTTCATTCTCTGCAGAACTCACGACACCCTCATCACATTGACCATCTAATATGGGCAAGGTAGGACCATAGATCTACGAGGTTGACATTCTGATATTCCAAGGAAAGGATGCTAAGAGAATTCAAAACGCGCGTCTTTGATTCGACGTGCCCTGGCGCCTAGACTTCAATTCCTGTACTGAAAAGGGGTTAAGTCATGCTTAATCCCGACCAAGCAAGCCACGAAGAAAACGTCGGTGACAGTCTGATTGAACTGGTAATCGGAGCAATGGCGGACAAGTCGAAACTTCCGAGGCTTTAAGAGGTTTGCCAGAGTGATCCCTTGGTACAATTTAGCGGGCTTGCTACAGCACCAGTGCATTCATAATCAGCTTCTACATGCCATCTTCCAGTCTTGGAATTGGACTAGAATGCTGCATTGCAGGATCGACTGCTTGCCGGATTAGGCAATCAATCGAGGGTGTATGGAGATTATGGTTGGTCGTTCTTAATTCCGTGCCTCGCTTACTCAACCACAGCGTGTTATGGAACCGTTCGAAGTAGGGAATGCGAATGGAGGCAAACCAACAACTCACGGTGGTTCCATCGTATTTTTTACTTAAGAGTCGTGTATGAACAGCTTGTAAGTGAGTCCTTGAATGCATCCGACACTCGATCTTAGTCCACGACAACGTATCATAGCTACAGACATCTCCCTCAGATAAACCCTCTTGCAACCTCTCTAGCCATCAATGCCTTCTCAGACCCCTCAAAAGCGCATCTTCTTAACCGGAGCCAGCGGCTACGTAGGCTCAGTCATAACAGAACTCGCACTCAAAGACGGCTACCAAATCCACGGCCTCTCCCGCAACAAAGCCAGCGACTCAAAGCTCCGCAACCTCGGCGCCGTACCCGTACGAGGCGACCTCACATCCCTCGACGTCCTCCGCCACGAAAGTAAAGCAGCAGACATCGTAATCCACCTAGCCACAGCCTACGTATTCGGCGGCGAGCCCTACGAGACCTATAGACCCATAGATACCGCGGCCGTCGATGCCATCGCCGATGCTCTGGCCGGCACTGACAAGCCTCTCGTCGTCACGTCCGGGACCCTTTGCGTCGCGGCGGATCCTACAGGCGCAGAGACTACTGAGGCATCGCCCGCGGACCCGGAACCCATCAACACCCGTATCCTGACTGAGATTCACTCGCTGGATCTCGCGAAGAGAGGGATCCGAGTCATGTCGGTCAGGCTGGCGCCGTACGTTTACGGCCGAGGCGGCAGCGGTATAGTGCAATTCATGGGCATCGCGGCTCAGACAGGCGGCGTGACGATCGTCCACGGCGGGGAGAACCGGACTACAAATGTGCACGTCGACGATGCCGCGCGACTCTTCCTTCTAGCCGCGGAGAAGGGACGAGCAGGGGATATTTACAACGCCAGTTCAGCAACCGACGTGACCTCGCTCCAGGTTTCCGAGGCCATCGCCGCAGCTGTCAATGTACCGTTGAGGGATATCAGCCTAGAGGTTGCAAAGAAGCAGCTGGGGGATACTATTTCCTTCTTCCTGTCCGTTGAGAATAGGGCGTCTGGTGCAAAGGCCAAGGAAGAGCTTGGCTGGGACCCCCGAGGTCTGGGCATCTTGGAGGACATCAGCAAAGGTTCGTATGTGGAAGTTGCCAAGTCTCTCAAGAAGTAAGGCAGCTTGGCAATGAGGAGGAAGAGGGAGGGAAAGTTGTCTTGTACCTCGTGAGGGGGAATCCTGGCGTAAGAGTCTAGGGAGGGGGTGAGAAGCGGCACGGATGAGGGGAACCATACCCAACTCCAAATGCCAAGGAAAGATGCAAGCCACCCAAGACATGTAGATTGCCAAAGATCCCTTGTTGCATCTCTTGAGAGTTGGAGCTGACTAGTGACTTACTTGGCGTTTATTCAGAAAGAGCTTAAATTGACGATGGTCATCTGTTGAAGAACCTGACCACCTAATCCTCGCTTGATCTCTCATCCCAGAAGTGCCATGGTCTAGTTCTCGAACAACTCATGCTCCTGGGGTTATTGCTGTCTTTCTCATATTCTCGTGTATATGACATACATCCGTGACGATGTGAGGTCAATGGTTTGAAAAGCTCGCCATTGCCGTTGCAAAGGGAAAACCGTTCGATACACACGGGTAAGTTTCCGAAACGGACTGAATTTTATCATACTTGAAGATGCCTAAAGAGTCACAAACGCAGGTTGTTGAGAACCGAGGATAGTAGGATAGTAGCTCCTATATCAACGTTCGCATTCCCATCGCCATTCAAAGACGAGGGTCAATGATCAGTGCATCTCATAATCGAGGTCTTGCCACACCAGTAAGATAATGTTAATATCAATCAGAAGATTAATTCACAGAGAGGCACGCATAATCTCCTCAAGAGTTACCAAGACAGATCCAAAGATGATGCACAACATATTGGGTATATTGACGAAGCCAAACTTCATAATTGACTATTACATAAACAAATTACACAGCCACTTGTATCCACTACTTAGAACACATAGCGAAAAGACAGGTTCTCCTTGTCAGTCTTGTCCTCAAAGGCGTGGGCAGTGTAGTCGGGCGAGGCCTCAGCGATACCAGCAGCAACCATCTCATCCCTCTTCCTGTTCTCGCGGGAGAGGTAGATGCGGAGACAGATGATGACGATGATGAGAAGCGCGTAGCAGCCCAAGTGGGTGGCGAAGGCGATGAAGTAGCGGGGTCCGTCCCACTTGAGGAAAACCTGGGGGCCGATGGCGTTACCGGCGGCCCAGACGATGAAATTGATGGCAACGGCGAACTGCTTCTTTGTCTGGCCGGCGACGTTTCGGGAGATGAGGGAGAGGGCGAGGGTCTGGGCTGACCAGAAGGAGAGGGTGATGTAGTAGCAGATGAGGAGGCCGACGCGCTGGGAGAAGGTGTTGTTGGGGACGGTCATGAGGAGAACGGTGCCGATGACGGAGCTAGCGAGGTTGTTAGTAACTTATCGTTAATACGCCAAGAATGGATGGACTTACGGAACGCAGAAGCCAAGCATGACGTAGAGGTTCTGGTTGAACTTCTTGACGAGCCAGACGGAGCCGAGAAGGACAAAGATGATGTAGAAACCGAGAACCATGGCCAGGAGCTGGACCTCGAGCGTGTTGAAGCCGAAGCTCTTGATGATGATGTTGGCAAAGGCACCGAGACCAGAGGTGGGCAGGGTGGTGCACAGGGCGATGAGGGAGTAACCCCAGACCTGGGGATCCTTCAGGGCCTCAATGGCCTGCTCGCGCTTGAAGGTCTTGTTCTGGATACCAGTCTGGTTGTCACGGACACGCTCAACCATCTCCCGCTTGACCTCCTCGGAGTAGCACTTGGCGCGCATGGGCGAGTCGGGCATCCAGAGGAAGACGAAGACGCCAAAGATGACGGAGATGACGCCGTAGGCCAGGAACAGCCACTGCCAGGACTTGAGGGGCCCGGTCTTGATGTGGGTGAAGCAGTAGGCGAGGAGACCACCGACGACCTGCTGGGCACCGTTCATCATGTACCAGTACGTAACGCGGGACGCCTGCTCCTCGCGGCGGTACCACATGGAGGAAAGGATGACGAAGGCGGGCTGGCAGGCGGACTCAAAGATACCGAGAAGCGTGCGGACGATGACAAGGCCCTTGAAGTCGGTGCAGGCGGCGTGGCAGGCGAGAACGGCACCCCACGCGATGATGGAGAAGCTGAGGTACTTTGCGATGGGGACGCGGGCGATGATGTAGTTCTGGGGGTACTCGACAAAGAGGATGGCAATGTAGATACAGGTAGTGAGCCAGGAGAACTCTTGGCCCTTGAGGTGTGTGTCCTCCTGGAGACCCATGATGGAGGCGAAGGACATTGTGCCCTTGTCGATGGCCTGGAGGAAGTAGGTGCCGATCATGATGACCAGGACGCGCTTGTCAATCATCTTGCGCAGCTGGTCGCTGCGTTCTCTGGAGACGGTGGTGGAGCCGTCGCCGACGTACTTTGACAGCTCATTGTCGACGTTTTCGAGGCGCTGGTGGTCGGCTTTCTCGTTGGAGATTGTGCGCTCGACTTCGTGGAAGGACTTCTTGCCCGGGCCTCCGCTCATGGGGCGGACGACCTCCGGGTCGGGGACTTTGGTAGAAGCCATTTTGTCCAGGTTAGACGGGGCAACAGAAGATTGATGTTGAGGTTGTGGTGAGGGCCCGAGGTGAGTGAGACGCAGTAAAGGTCTCAGATATTGGCTTGATGGGGCTTTGGGGTCCGGAGTCTGTCTAACCTCTGTAAAGGAAGGGAAGAAGCTGAGCAACCTACGAGAGGAGAGAGAGGGAGAGATGGGAAGAAGAGGATGTTACGTCGTTCTATATAAGAGTAGATCTTGGGTGGAGCACTGAAAGGGTGGTAATGGGCCATGGTAAGGTGTTAGGGGAAAGCGAGCCGTAGACCGTAGTGCTTGGGATTCCTTCCTTTTCCCCTTCCGGATGTAGTATCAATCTGGGCTGCCAAACCCCGGAATCTCACCCTCATTCTCTCCTCACTCTTACCCCAAGATTTCTTGTTGGGAAGCAGGCAGGCCGCAGGACTTCTCCATTCCCCCGGTTCCACATCTCGGTCCCCCGCGAAAAGGGACGACGAGACTAAGGCCAGAATCAAACCCCCACGGGCCCTAGGCTGCTGGTATCCTGGGGGGATATGGAGACGGCTTGCCGGGTCCTGTATGGTTCGGCGAGCCGGATCACAGCTTGGACCAGACGATGGATAGGCGAGAGATGTTTCAGGAGTGGGTGCAATTTGGGACATCATTCGACCGAAGTGGCGGGAAGGGCAAGGTGCGATGTTGACA
>JFFI01001300.1:12208-31236 GCA_001563125.1 Colletotrichum salicis | reverse complement strand
TTCCCGCGTGTCGGCGGGGGATCAGCCGCCGACACGCGGGAACTAGCCATATACCAGCAGCACTCAGGGGCGGTTGGCACTTGCAAAGAGCTTTGTTCAGCTGCCTAGAAGTGTACGTCGATCCGGCTTTCCTCTGGGCGCAGAAACACTGCTATCAGTGCCTAGTCGTAAGTCAGGAGGTCAACATCTAGATGTGCTGAGTTGCTTTCTGGTTACGGACACGCCTGATTCATGGAAGACACTGGCCGCATAAAGGCAAACTACTATATCGATGATGACTTTCTCGGCCACGATCAGCCCTTGAAGTTGGGGTTCATAAAGCCTGGCCTTGACACTCATCACTTACGTCCCATCTCAGTGACATTTGACAGACGATGACATCCGATCCCGGACCCCTTTCTGGTCTGATATCGAACTGACAGCTCAAAGACAATGTTCCCATGCGAGATTGCGACCCTGAAAAGTTCTTCGTTCCATAGTGCGAGGCCACCCATTCTTGAACTTTCGTTCACTTCCAATGGATGCCGAATGACGAGTCCCCCGCACCTGCGAATTGAACTCTCAGTCTCGACTCTCGACTAATGACTCTCTATCCCATTTACCCGGAAGGGTTGCGAGACCGCGTAAACTCATTTAATTGTTTCAGCTCACGAACCGTCCGAGCGGAACGCCCGTGACCACCTTCACAGTAGAGAACAGCCCCAGAGGAAGGGAGAGTCGACACACTTAGGCATCACGGTGGCCTGACGCCGCGCCGCCCCCGCGTGCTATGTTCTCCAATAGTTTGGTTCACCAAAAGAAGAAATAGGGCATGAGAGGGGAAGGTTCCGTAGGTATCTACATATTCTTTACTTCGTCCGCTGCCACAATCCTGAAGGATGAACGACGGATGGTAAAAAAGGTTCTTTCCACCTCTTCGTTGTGACTGATTATCAAACACCGACTTGTGAGTTATTCTCCACCCTATGGCACCATCAT
Organism: Colletotrichum salicis; assembly: GCA_001563125.1. Classification (NCBI taxonomy): domain Eukaryota; kingdom Fungi; phylum Ascomycota; class Sordariomycetes; order Glomerellales; family Glomerellaceae; genus Colletotrichum; species Colletotrichum salicis. The sequence continues at coordinate 30,258 of JFFI01001300.1, read as the reverse complement.
TCCCTATAGACGTATGAGTGAAAGTGTCGATTGATTATGCACAGAAAATAATACTACAGTAACCTAATGATGGCATCCTACCCGAGTCATAAGCCTCAAACCCCACAGCCTCCTGCGCCTATACCCATCAAGGACGGCGACGACGACCAGGGCGATGTGACGAGAGACTACTAAGAGCCAAGAGGGCAACGCAAAGGCAACATCAAGAGACTGGCTGTGACGAAAGTTGAATGGAATGGGCCGACACATAACGTCCCTGTGAACGGAGGAACCTGAAGGCTGTAATTGAAGAACAAACGGGTTGAGACGGGAGGGGAAAGAGGTGAGACGGGCTATTGCGTGTAACCACCGAGACTGAGAATTTGTACGATATCATGCAATTCGGTCTACTTATCACAATGATTCTTCCACTTGCCAAGTACTTACCCGTCACACACCAATTAGACCGGCAGTCCGCTTCACCTAGCCCGTTGAGACTCCCCCATCTCGTCTCGTATTCCCTCGCTGCTTCTCCCCTGCATGTCTACTCTCCCGTCCCAGCTACCCGGGTATCAGAGCCGGCGCCGCTATTCCGGGGCTCCAGACTCTCATCAGACCACGCCTCTTCCCCTATCCCCACGGGGTACACGCACCTCCGTCTGTGCATCTTGACGTGATGATTGCATCTAGCGGGCATGACTAGCCTCTTTTCCTCCTTGCCACACACCGCCCTTTCTTCCTTTCCCCTTGTATGCTGCTTCGTGTCCTGCTTTCTCCATGCATTCGAGGCTCACCTGGATCTCGTAGGATACTGTCTCAGCTCATTCTGCCGACAAGGGCATTACATGTATGCGTATCTGATCTCATGGATACCTTGCAGGAAGGGGAAGAATCATGCATCTTGATCTCGCATAGAGCTTGAAGGTAAGTGATGGATCTTGCAGAATGTCCCATCGTACTCTAGTTCCTTGGAATTCGCAGCAAGGGGAACCGCCGTTGATTTTGAAGAACATCAGGTGATAGTTACTCAAACATACGTAAGCCTAGACGAACATCGGTATCCTTAATATGACCTCAAAGAAAAGGATGGCCTAGAAGGGAGCAGCCTTTTCTAGGTTCACGGGTCAAGATGATTTAACTTGAGGTTTCCTCCTGGCTCTTTGTAATAATATAAGATATAAGAAATCTGACGACTTCAGAACCCACAGCATTTTAACGCAGGTGAAGCAGGGTCCGATCTTTCTCTTCATCAGCGGACTCTATTGTATAGCCCACAAGACACTTCCAACTCCCGTCGGAGACCCGAAGCCGCCACAATGATATGATCCTCACAGCCCCGAGAACCATCAGATCCAAGCTCCCCCAACCCACTAGCCGCAATCGTAGTCAACCCAACCCAGCCACCACACTCCTGTATGTTCCTGTCTCGCAACCAACTTCCCTGGGGCCTGTCTCACGTCAAAAACGACCAACCCAGCTAGACAGAGCCAAAAAACCGACGATAATGGCAAAATGATGCCCCCTCACGGGATTGAACCGTGGACCTTCGCATGTCGAGCTTACGAGTGCGACGCTCTACCACTGAGCCAAAGGGGCTGGGCGGAGACGATATTGTCGTCCTGGTTGGGTCGGCGAGCGAGACATCTCCACACCGATGCCGGCGTGCTGTGTGGAGATATAACCGACGGCTGTTGAAGAGAGACAAACAGAGAGGAGACCAACAAAAGAAGCAGGCAAGAATGTGACCAGAAAGAAGTGCGACGTCTAACGCGTTTCTATCGTTACGCAAGAGGGTATTGGCGGTTGTTTCCCATTCAGAAATGACCATGCCTCTATCGAAGCCATGTCCGCTCGTGCCCTTAAGCTTGACACCCACTGAGCTATCTACGAGAGCCCAAAAGCGTATTCTACACCATCCATCTGACAAAGTCCAAGGCCGATTTCCCAATAACTTGATGCGAATCTCCGTGTCGCCATTGTATCGTTAAATCATAGCTCAGTCAAGCTGGAACCGAAGTTTGGATGGGCGTCTTGAGAGTTGACGCGATGCCCTTGGAAAGTTTGGCGGGCTTCTCCTCACTACAAATAATTAGTGATAACCTGATGGTGGCTTTAATCAGAGCCTGACTTACTTGCGCTTCGTCTCCTCAATTCGCGGCCCCTTTCCTCCTTTGGTTGTTCACCGGCTACGTCTGCTTCTTTGTTGTAATTGCCGAATAGGTCGAGAATGACATTTTTCGGCAGGGCATTCTACTCCTTCAGTGACAAAATGCCTGGTCCCTTTGGCCACTTGTCCTCCACGTCGATGAGTTCGATATCCCCATCGGCATCCTGATCCCCGTCATTGACAGCAGAGTCAGGCTTTGCCTGATGGCGTTTGGGGACTTTGACCAAGTCGCCTTCTTTGCCCTCTTCCACGTAACAGAGGTAGTACGGATCGCCGTTGCTGTTTAGTGTCTTCATGACCTCTTTCGTGTTAGCGTTTTCTGTGACGACCCTGTCATTGTATTTGCGCCAAACTCCGGCTTCAAAATCGTGAATCCAGACCCAGTAGTGGCCGGCTCTGAGCTGACCACTGTGACAAATCACTGCGTGCAAACGATACGCATGCTTCTTGTGTTGTGAAAATAGCTGATAGAGCTCCGCTTTATGGGACTTCAGCTCATCCTCCCGCATGTTGCTGATCTGCTGGCGTCCTTCCACTGTGAAGCCTGTAGGCTCAGGCAGGTCCACCTTTTCAAATGTCGGCTCCGACTGTGGGGTGTAGGTAGGAAGTATCGGCTCTTCTCCCGCAAAGCTGAGAGATGACTTGGGCATGTCGTTGAGAAGTGACGACGTGTCCTCAGCATCAGGCTTGTCAACGTGTACAAAGTCAGTGATGAAACTGTCGATGAGTTGAGTATCCTCAGCTGCAGTCTTGGGCATGTTGTTCAGCTGGTCTAGACGCTGTTGAAGAGCCCAGCCCTTCTGCCGCAACTTGAAGAACTGAGGGTCGTCCGGGGTATCCATGTACCGGTCAAGATACAACGTCTCGAATACCTCGACCGGGTTCATGTTCTTGTGGCCATCACCCTTCGTTCTCTGAATAAGAACATGCAAGATCGGAGGAAGCTTCTTGATTGACGTGTATCGCATGATATCTGCTTCCCCGGCAGCGACTCGTTGGAGATCGAAGTTACGGCTAAGGCCGTCATGTATGTTCGTCGGTCCTCCTTCAGCAGGATATGCCGTGATAGCACGCTCCAGAGTTGAGTCTGATTTGTATTTGTCCTGATTGGGGAATTTTGTATGGTTGGTCAATTCAACGTAGAACGTTTCCATGATCGGCTCCCACTGGACTTCGTCGGCGGCATCTACCCTTGTAGGCTTGATAGCAGCCTGCAGGCGGTTGATGATACTGCCCATGACCTCTTCAACGTCTTGTTGGTCTGTACCTGAGTCTCTGGTCTGCGTTTCCAAGGCTTTGAGCACTCGTTGTTCCACGTTGAGAACTGCTGTCTCGACTCCTGTCATTTTGACATCGTTATCATTGGCGGATCGGACCGAAGATTCCTCAACTGGCTTGGAAACGATTCTGATGTCGGTTTTATCTTCGGGCACGTAATCCTTCTTCTCGTGGTCAACGTCAGAAAAGCTGACCAGGGTCTGCGAGCTTACGCTGCTAGCAGACTCAGAGACCGGGTCGACGGTCACGTTAACCATGTCGACATCCTCGACGTGTTCCGCCGTATGTGTAGGAGGCCCTGGAGCGGGTCTTGCAGGGAGTGGCGGAGGGGCGGGAAACTGGGTACCCATGACCTCCAGACTCTTCGGTTCCTCCGCAGTCTTATTCAGTTGCTTGGCAGGATCTTCGGTCAAGTTCGAGGTCGGCAGCAGGACGGCATTGGCAAGACGTTGGGAAGGTCTGATAGCACTAGCCTGAGAGCCACTAAGATTATCCAAGAGCTTACTCAATTCATCGACGACTAAGGATTATTAGCAGTGGTTCTCCATGCCTATCATAGTAGAGAAAGACTTACAGGCGCGGGCAACAACCGCCTCGGCACGGTCGATCTTGAGCTTGTTGCCGCCGACAAGCCGGCGTTGAATATTCGAATCGTCCAGACCTAGCTCATAGTCTGGGTAATGGGCAAGCAGGTCTTTAATAGGAATGACGGTGTTGAGATACTGAAGGATGCTGTTCAGGTAACAAGTGTTGCCGATGTTCTCGAGACCGACAGGTAAGTTGTCTGCATTGGGGGGTCTGGCGTCCATCTCCACAGCTTGCGCGGACTGATCTGGGGCTTGAGCCAACAGAGATAAAGTCTTCGCTGCGTCGCGGATTTCGTCACTATTCCTATCCTCAGCGATGGCTTCCATCGCCTTGATTGCGACTTCCTCCGTAGCTTTGCTTTTTGGATGCTTGTTCAGCTGGAGGAGTTATTAGCGGGAGTAAATGGTCGCAATTCCAGGTGTACTACTTACCTTGACACTGGACATCATCACTATTGTGCTGTCAGGCCATTGGGAATCTACCTCGAGAATGCGATAGGCTGAGGCGACGTCCATTGGGCCGTTTGCGTGAGTAAGAATGCGATCGCTGTTTCTATGGCGCCCAATGATCTGTAGCATTTCTCGGGCAGAATCAGCTTGAGAGGGGGAGTGTTCGATCTTGGTGTTGAAGGCAGAAACGACATTATCGTCGCTGGCGGTGTACTTTAGGCTGAAAAATTGGTACGCCTGTGTTTGCAACTCGTCGCCTGCGCCAGGGCTGTCTGGAGCGGGCATACCGTCCATGATGGTGAGCTCTTGGATCGCTCGGGTTTGGAAATCGTCGTCGTTTGTGAGGAGAGCAATGTCCTTGAGGGCTTCAACAAACGTAGGACGGCGTTTCTCACAAAGGGCCGACTGCCGAGTATAAGCAAAAAAGATGAGTGCCTTGTCGAAATCTGGAAGCACTCCAAGAGTCCGGTGCGCTTCCGTTGCTGTTTGTGCAACCTTGTTTTGAGGGTAGTCAAGACACTGCAGCTCTTTAAAGAGCCTGTTGCCGACATAGGGTCTGTTTTCGCCAGTCTTTCCGCCTCTTATTATGACACTTTCTGTCTCGGCCTGCATATCCTCAACGAATGCACGCAATGCGCTAAGTTCCGTTGGCGTGCCGGGAGTGCCAGGTTCAAGAGTGGGCGGAATGAAATAAGGCTCAAGAACCCCATCCTTATCAAGATTCTCCTCTGTGAACATGATGGCTCTGAAAATGACATAGCATTCTTCGCCAAATACAACCTGAAAGCGCTTGTTACGCTGAGATATGTTGCGTGGGTTGGGCCTGTCCAGCAAATCTCTGAGATATGTGTTCAGGGTGACTGGAGCGCTTGTGCACCAATCGTCTCTTGCGTCCGCGAATCGATCCGGCGACTGCTTCCTGGCGAGAGCCAGGTTATCCAGAATACGCTGCTCATTGAGAAGGAGGTGCAGCCACTCGCGCTTGAGCCGGGGTCGTGAAATCTCGACCGTGACTTGCAGTGTGCAGCGAGGAGCGGAGCAGGCGAAGTGCTCAACGGCCAGTATAGTCTCACGGATGAGAGGATGGTAGTTTGATGTCGACTTGGTTGGTCGAACAGGCTGCTTGATGTTCACGAGATGATGAAGGTAGAAATCCGTGTCTTTTGGGGGGAAATGGAGAGCGTTAGGGCGACACAGACATACAAGTTGATCTGCGTCCCAACAGGTCCTGATCAAGAAGTGGAAGTCGCAGATCGCACAAACGCAAGACAACACGCCAGGGTTGCGAGTGTCTGCCGTACTCTGGTTGCCTACGAGGACGAGTCGATGCGGTACTCCTGCTTTGCTGCAACGCGCCTGTTGGTCCCATTCTATTCTTGCGAAGGATCCGGAATCAAGGTCAGAGTTGAGCAAGTCTTGAATCCACCTCGGGGCAAGGCGTCCTAGAGAAATGTGAGCATCTGATATCAACAGTCGACAGTAGAAATGTGGATTGATCATGATGACGTGAATCTCAAAAGCACAACCCGTGCTTGTTTGGAATGTCCAACGTACCAGTCTTTCCAATCATGTTTTCTTTGACCGGCGCAGGGCTGCCTTCCCAGTGCTGGGTAGTTGGTGAATCGCTCGGTGACATGATGGAGTATTGGTCTGTGATGGCCATGCTTTAATGCCTCTTTCGATGTGGTAGACGGAGTGATGAACTAGAAGCTGACGGCAACAACTCGACTAGATGCTGCAGTGTAGATAGACAGCTCGATCGAAGCCTCGCATACGACTCCCGAATCATCACCAGCTTCCCGCAGAAGGCCACAGATCACGGGTAGGTCGCAGTGTGCGGATATGTATGGTTTCGATGTAAGTGCTCGGCTAAACTGATAGTTCAACGTGGGCAATAGTGCTTCGGGTGGATCGACGGTCGGCCGTAACTATTCCTCGTTTATTTTCTGATCTGTAAAAGTCAAAGACTCTCGTAACCGTCGGCGGGAGTATCTATGCTCGTATTCGGAGATATGCAACTTGGTGTATGTTCGGCGGAGGATTGCTCGATTGGAACGGCAGAGTAGGCTTCGTTAGCCGCGGGGTCCTGAACACATATCAGTCAAGGAAAGCGAGACCGGATTGTATTATATAAGAGAGGACGAACAGCGAAGCGACTTCTTTTGTCGAGGCTGGTTGATTTGGCTTTGTGGCCTGGAGTGTTTGTCGTGCCGGTCTCAAATGGAGGCCACACCCAATTCGTGCGGTGCAGTAGGCATGCGGGGGGGGAGCGGCAGAAACAGCGACAACGGCAAGAATGCAAGCAGAGCTTGGGGTATCTAAATGCAGAGGTAAACAAGTAAGAAGACTGAAGACCCCAGGAAAAGATGACGACCTGAAAACTGTCCGAAAAGGAGGATGGTAAACAATTACGCCAGCTTCAATGCGTCAAGGATAGAGACGGACGGGCAAGAGCTACCTCATGCGACCTGAAGGTGGGCAGGCAGTGTGGTGTGTGGCGGGGATCGAGACGTAGACAGGCTGACGCAGCTGGTAGCCTTGCACTAAGCTGTCGCAGTTGAAGGAGCTTAGGTCACCTGGAAGGTACATTGCCAGCGACAGGAAGCCTCCCCAGTGAGGTACCTCAGATAATATGTTGCCGCCAATCTCGTCACCGCCTGCCGAGTTCTTTCAGGTCGACCCCGGCTCGGCATGGGGCGATTAAGGTAGGTACGGCGCCTGTGGCTAGAGCCTGGAATCACATGGAATGCAGGGATGTGGCTTCCATCAACGGTCGTCGGTATCAAGATCAGCTGACTTGGCAAGCACTAGGTGAGCTGAGTCATCAGGCAAATTGCAGCGCCTAATCCTTTCCCCCGCCAACCAAGGTACTTGCTTCCTTCTCAAGGACGTTCAGAAGAACCGAAAAAACTGCGCTAAACCAAAAGTAAGTGTTTCCTCTCAAATCAAGATACTTCAGATTGAATTATCATGTAAAATATCGACCCATCCCACTACCTAGATTTAATAAATAAGTTACTTCCAAGTGCTATTCGATGCCAAAGACAGACACACCTCACCGAGCTGATACGTAGTTGACCTTTGCACGCAGTCTGATTGGCTCCACACCGGCAGAGCACGTGACTGACCTGGAGGTGGAGCACCTGTCGTGGAGCTTCAACCTGACCTCAAACTTCCGCAACATCCCTCACCAACTTCTTTTCCAATTGAGTGTCTGGCCCGCGACTCCGAATCACCCCGCAACCATGGCCGGCGACCACGATACGTACCACTCCAAGGACGCCATCAAGGCGGCCATCTCTTCCTCCGCCGCCCTCGGTGGTGCCGGCTTCTTCATTGCCGCTGTCCACAATGCCCTCCAGAAGCAGAATGTCGGCGCCATGTCCGTCTTCACCCGCAGCGGTGGCATCATCGCCGTGATGGGTACGTCGCCCAATTGCCTTTTACCAAGCTCAGTTGGAAGGGTTTCAATGCTAACGAATCTGCGCAGCGATTGGTGGCGGCGCATACGGCTTCACCAAGTCGGCAATGGCCAACTTGAGAGAAAAGGACGACCCGTGGAACACCGCGACTGCCGGCTTCCTCGCCGGTTCAATTCTTGGAATGACAAGTATGGATACAATCCTCGAGTTTGGAAACATACAAGCAAGACAAGTTACTTACGAGTTGCACCTCAAACAGCCAGAAGAATGCCCGTCGTGCTCGGCCTGGGTGCTGCCTTCGGCGCATGGCAAGGAGTTTTCGAGGTTACCGGCGGACGCCTCAGAGGATGGAACACGGCCGAATTTGACGAGGTTGATTTCGAGGGCAAGCTCGCACAGCGCGCTGCCAAGAGACGCCCGATTGAGGAGACGATTGCAGAGCTTGGCGAGGGCCGTGGTATGTTCAAACTTGGAGTACGGGGCTTAATGTCCCACGGAGAGCTGACGCATTACAGGAATCCGGCCGCCGGGCTACGAGGAGCGGAGACGCGAGCGGCTTAAGGAGAAGTACGGTGTTGAGATTAACCCCGTCAAGGCGACCGTCGAGTGAAATAAACCCCAAACGAAACATCAAACCCACCACCACCTGTCCACCACCCAGCCCAGCGAGGCATGCTCTTTATTTCTCGTTGCTTGTACATACACACGGCCTGCGAATCACGTGGGCACAAGAAGAGGAGTCTCATCGGCTAGAGGAAATGGAGAATTGTACTATTTTTTTCTCATGCTCCCCGAGCTTCCGCGTGATGTGTGCCTGTCTCCAATGACGCACCGCCAACTACGTCACGACAATGGTACGTTCTTGCATAATGCTGGCTTTTGCCAACTCAATGGTGATACAATAGCTTCAGAGGCTGTTTATGAATTATTCTATGATTCGACCCATCACCGTTCTATCATTTGTCTGATTTTGAGTTTCTTCTTTCGGAATGTTTGCATCTGGATGTCTGCGACATTTACTAACGGGGAGTCGGCTTCTAGCAACAGCAAACAATGCCTGGTCTTTCGGCATCTCTGCAATAACCTCACTTACCATTAGTAAGTTGTTTTGCCACTTGTTTCCCCCTTCCTATGATGATACAATAGCTTCAGAGGCTGTTTATGAATTATTTTATGATTCGACCCATCACCGTTCTATCATTTATCTGACTTGGCTTTGCAACCCTCATGTTCGTGCATTTCATTATCTGTAGCCAAAACTAACATACAAAACAAGGCCTTACGTCAGCACGCCATGCCGAACCTCCAACCCATACCATCGGCAGATTTCAAAGGTGAGTCTTCTCAAGTTCCTCATCTTTGCCCCCTCTCTCCTGATGATACAATAGCTTCAGAGGCTGTTTATGATCTACATGATTCAACACATCACCGTTCTATCTTTTTTGTCTGACTTACGATTCAACTCAACGATTCTATGCATTTGGTCGCTTTCCACAGATACTGACATCGTTTTAGCCAGGATACTATCAAATCTGGACCAAGACCAACCTCATTTTATCGGAGTAAGTCTTTTCTTTTGATTTCACTTCACATTTCCTGTATGATGATACACTAGCTTCAGAGGCTGTTTATGATCTTCATGATTAGACCCATCACCGTTCTATCATTTGTCTGATTACACTTCGATTTTCCTCATCAATACTGCATTTCTGTCGGTCTGTCAACTCGTACTGACAGCGATACCTAGGCACTCGATAGCTAGAAACTTGCACAAAGTCCCTGGAGATGCAGTAGAAAAGCAAGGCACGGATGCACGCTCGATGTACCATCAGGTACCCCTGAAGACTCTTCACTTTTCGGATCAAGGCACCAGAGCGCAATGCCCCGTATCGTATGAATAGACTCTCGTTGTAGCACAGGTCACGACAGAACGACAGCCAAGAGGGTTCTCATCGCGGAGTTTGGTAAGTTCTGTAATCTCTCTCGTTACTCGCTTCCCTCACATGATGAACCACTAGCTTCAGAGGCTGTTTATGAATTATTTCATGATTCGACCCATCACCGTTCTATCATTTTCTGATCTTCCTCACGTCCCAAGTTCTTGGCCTTACACATTCATCGGGCCTCGGCACCAACTGACCATTAGATAGATAGCTCTCAATACCCGGGCCTTGAACCCCATGGGTGTAAATACTGTCCTGGCTGAGACACTAACAGACGACGAGCCTTTGGCGCAATTTTTGGGTAAGTCTCCCTCATGTCACCCGCATCACCCACCCAACCCCTGATTACATGATGAGACTCAGGTTCAGAGGCTGTTTATGAATGTTTTTTGTGATTCAAACTTTTACCGTTCTATCATTTGTCTGATTCGTTTCCTCTACTACACTGCGATATATAACACTCGTTGAATATGCTACACAAGGTGCTAACACGTTCAATTCTCTAGATGCACTCCGCTCCATGTTAGCACTGTAACAGCATCACATTGAAAAACCTATTGTTTTTGTACATGTCTTACAATGTAGTTCTATTGTCCTCAATAAAAACCATCTTGAGCAGCTAGCATTTGGACCGTAATATTGTACACCAGTGACCCAGACCCCAACGCCTTGCGCAAACTTGTCGAACCAAAGCAGCCATCATAGGAACCATCTTCACAAAGTCTTGACGGACTGGAAAAAGGGGTTCGCAAGCAGCTTCTCATCCGCCATGACGAGCTCCTTGAGCTTGGACACCATTTCCTCCTTACTCATTTGCCCAGCGGCGACCTCCTCCTTCCACTTAAGCAGCACCTCCTTAAGCAGCGCGCTACCCTCCTCGATATCCGTCTTGCTGTACTTGAGCCCAAGATCCTCGTGCTTGGTCGTGAAGTCCTCAAGCTCGTCAGCCTTGCGCTTCGCCATCCGCACGACCTTGTCGGGAAACCGGACCAGCTCTGCCACGTGAACGCCGAAGCTCTGGTCGCACACGCCGTCGTCGACCTTGTACAGCAACGTCACCTCGCGCTTGCTGTTCTCGCCGCCACCGCTGCCGCCAATGTGCGCGGTGACGTGCAGGTTGTGCACCGGCGGGTGGTCGTCCGCCAGGGCCGTCAGCTCGTGAAAATGCGTCGCGAACATGGCGAAGCAGCCAATCTCCTTGACGATGTGTTCCGAAATAGCCCACGCGAGACCGAAGCCGTCGTACGTTGATGTGCCGCGACCGAGCTCGTCAATGATGATGAGTGACTCGGCCGTTGCCGATTTGAGAATGTTGGCCGTCTCGAGCATCTCCGCCATGAAGGTGGACACGCCCTTGAGTTGGGAGTCGCTGGCACCAACACGCGCCAGGATGCAGTCGAAGATGGTCAGCTCGGCCTCGCTGCAGGGGACGAAACAGCCAATCTGGGCCATGAGGGCGATGACGCCGATCTGGCGGATGTATGTTGACTTTCCGCCCATGTTGGGGCCAGTGATGATGAGGAATGAAGACTTGTCGCGCGTCAAGGAGACATCGTTCGTGATGAATTGGACATCGTCTTGCATTTCCAGACATGGGTGACGAGCCTCCTTCAGTATTGTCTGGCCTTCGCCCCGCTTGTGAATCTTGGGTCGGACGTATTCCGAAGGTGCATGGACGGAGCAATGTGCGAGGGAAACGATGACGTCCAAGTGTGCCAGGACACCAGCGAGTCTCTCTAAGACTGGGCAGTACGACGCGGCTACGCCGACGACCTCGTTGACTAAACTGCTCTGGGTTCTGTTGTAATTCTGCGAGAGCTGGTCAAACTCGCGACGGAGACTTTGTAGGGTCTTCGTTGTGAAGTAGACACCATTCTTCTGAGTTGAGCATTCCTGGTAGCCCGACTTGTTGCGAATCGCACCGGCTTCTTGTCTTGTAAGCCTCATGCAGTATCCGTGGACCTTGTGGTTCTCGAGGAAGATCTTCTTGCCGACTTCCTGCTTCAAGTCGCGAGCGGCATCCGAGAATTGCTGGTCGATGTCCCTCTTGAGCTTATCCAGCTTCTTCCTGATGATCCGCAAGCTGTCGTCAAACTCTGGCTTGATGATATACTCATGATTGTCGAGCGCATCCAAGTCGACCGTGGTTTCCACCATCTCCGAGAGCTTTGCAAGACTATTGGAAAGCTCACGGAGAGGGGTTGTGTACGCTTCGTCCAAAGGATCTCTGTAGGCTTCGTCCATGACACCCTCCAGGGTTCCCAAGAAGCCGGGCAGACGGATGATGACCTGATACGCACGAACAACGTCCTCGAGGTTTGCCTTGCCCCTCTGGAATCGCTTGGCGAGGCGGTACAGATCCGGGACTGAGCGAAGGTGCTCCTCTTGCATAGTCTGCCGGAGCTCAGTGTCGTTGACGAATGCCTCGACAAGCTGCTGGCGCTTCTCGATCTCCTCCTTGTTCATGAGGGGTTGCTTGAGCCACTGCGACAGCAATCTGCTACCGACAGGTGTCTTGCAGTGGTTCAGCAGACCGTATAAACTCATAGACTTGGCACCATCGCGGGCACCAGGCATCAAGTTGAGAGCCTTGAGTGCCGCTGCATCCAGCTTCATGAACTGTGAGAGATCATGCTGGTACAGCTGGTACTGTCCAAAGTTGGACGAATCATGGAGAACGCCGAGGTACTGGATAAGCGCCGCGGCTGAGCCCATGGCCAACTTGAGATCAGTTTGTGGGAGGAGAGTGGTGGCGCGTTCGTCCTTCAAAAGACGTGCCAGGTCCTGCTCGATATCCTTTGTGCCGAACTCGCCAGCAGACCGCTCTGAGACAGCTACGCCGCAGTTGACGATGATCTGCTTGAGCTTCGCCAGATCGGGATCCTTGTTCTTATCGGCCTTGTCTGTCTGGACAAGACACTCTCTGACACCGAGCTGGATAAGGAGGGCCTCGAAGTTGGAGAAGAGGTCGTTGTCAAGGAACTCGCTGACACCTAGCTCTCGCACACTGGCATCGGCGAAACAGACACCCACACTCCGGGCCTCCGAGGCCTTTGTCGAGATCTTGACGGCAAGCATCATTGGGGCTGACTCGATCTGGCCACCCAGATCCTCCTCCACATCCTGCAGGTTGCCAGGCGAAGCCTGCTTGACAACCTTCCAGTTCATGCGGCCGCCGGTGCTCTCCCATATCTCAATTCTCTTGCCCAGCTTGAACAGTGCTTCTCGGAGGAATTGTCGAAATACCGTGACGGTCATTGTCACTGAGGCGAGCCCCGTCTTCTCATCTCGGCCGAGTGTCCTTACGACGGACGTAGTCTTGTATACCTAGGAAAGGTCAGTCCGCAATTCCTTGTAGTGCAGAGGTAACGTGGAGGTCAAGACGTACTGTGCGGGCAATGAAGTTGGCATCTTCGCCATGTGATGTGTACCAGTCGCCTCGGTCGAATATGCGGACTGTATCCTCATGGACAGCCGGGAGTGACTTGAAGAAACGAATGAAGCCGTGTTCATCGTCGACCTATCGCAATGACGTATTAGCAATGCGTTTGGGGTCGCCATTGATCGGGGAACAAACCTTCAATTCCGGCCGGGAAGACATTATGAGGAGGGTATCGGAAGGAATCCAATAGTGAGTGAAAGGACGGAAAGCAAAGTCGAGTTGAACAGCCCGGGTAGTGTAATCAGTGCGTGATACCCAGCGTGTGGTGCTTCTCAAGAGCGAGGAAAGTTAAAGTGGTTTCCCAGTGTGGCGCGTCTGGAATTTCTATGTGGCAGAAAGACGCGACGCGATGGCGCTAGTACAGATTTGGCCCCACAAGTTCAGACCGCTCTCAAATATGCCGGTACTAACAGTGCATTCGCACTACCACAGCTTGCTATCACGAAGATGCTGAGACCATGAATGCCATCCAGCGGGCTTCCCTACATCTAAGAACCTCAAAATCATTAGTCCAGAGCATACAGTTTCCAGAAATTTGCTCAGTTTCACGTCAAACCGCCATGCAAGGCAAATAGCTATACCTCGAAGTTGGTACTTTATGCATCAAGACTTTGGCACCGTCGACAGCAAGCATCCTGTCTTTTCCGGCACCTGATCACACATCTTACCAGAAATACTACAGTCTCATAGAATTCCCTACTCATCCTTCGGCCTGACTAGCCCCGCGTTAATGCTGCTCAGATCACTGCAGCTCAGAACGCGAGTTCTCTGTCGCGCCGGCGCAGCTGCAAGGGAGAGAAGCTGCTGCACAGCTCCAACAACTGCCCCGCATTACGCCCCGAATAGCTTAGCGTCTTTCTCCAACCTTTCCGCGCGCCAGCAGCTGGGCAACGACCATGGCAGGTGGTCATCGCCAAAATTTCGCAAAAGTCCCCCACTTCGCTACCTAAACTCTGCATCGACGTCCAGCTCGACCACCGCAATAATGGACACACCCGCAGCAGAACCCGTCAATCAGCCAGCCAAGGACCTCGAGATGTCCGGAACTGCTCCAGAAACCGCCGCCGCTGCATCCTCAGCCGCCAATGGCGATGTCACAGCAGCAGCACCACCACCACCACCACAGTCCACCACCAGGGCGAACGTAGAAGGAGGAGCGCAAGCCGCCGAGGAAAAGGAAGGCGAAGAAGCCGACGTGGAATCCGCCGGCCCAGCCGCAGAGGGAGAGGGCGCCTCCGAAGAACCCAAAATCTCAAAGAACCAGCTCCGCAAAATGAAGCGCAAAGCCGCCTGGGAAGACGGCCGCGAAGACCGCAAACGCAAACGTAAAGACAAGCGCCACGATAGACAAGTCGCCCGCCGCGAAGAGCTCGCCGCCGCCGTGGCAGAAGCCGAAGCAAAAGGCATCGACCCGTCCACCGTCACCATCCCGCCGCGGCGCAAGATCCCGCGCGTGCCCCCGACCCAGGTGCCCATCACCCTGATCCTCGACTGCGCGTTTGAAAAGTACATGCTCGAAAAGGAGCAGGTCTCGCTCGCGAGCCAGATTACCCGGTCTTACTCGGACAACCGCCAGTCGCGGTACCGCGCGCATCTGTACGTCAGCTCGTACGGCGGGCAGCTCAAGGAGCGGTTCGAGGGGACGTTGGGCAGCCAGCACGTACATTGGAAGGGCGTGAAGCTCGTCGAGGGAGACTTTGTCGCGGCGGCCAAGGACGCGGACGAGCTGATGCGGGGCCCCCGCGGCGGCAAGATCATCGACGTGCTGCACCCCACAGAGGAAGACGGCACACCGGCGAAGAAACCCGCCGTGTTTAGAGACATCATTCACGACTCGCCGAACCCTGACCCCGAACCCGAACCCGCGGACGAGCTGAAGAACATTGTCTACCTCTCCTCCGACTCGGTAAACACCCTCGACCGCCTCGAGCCCAACACGAGCTACGTTATTGGCGGCCTCGTCGACAGGAACAGGGAAAAGGGCCTGTGCCACCGCCGCGCGCGCGAGATGGGCATCCGGACCGCCAAGTTGCCCATTGGGGAGTACATGAACCTGTCAAGCCGGAGGGTCCTTGCGACGAACCACGTTGTGGAGATTATGCTCAACTGGCTCGAGACGGGTAGCTGGGCCGAGGCCTTCCTCAAGATTATCCCCAAGCGCAAGGAGGCGAAGCTGAAGGAGGAGGGCGCGGGCAGTGCCAGTGGGACGCCGGGTGCGCAAGGTGAAGGTGAGGGCGATGATGTTGAGCATAGCAGGTTTGATGAAGAGAATGACGAGGATGTGGATGAGAAGCAGACCATCACTGAGACCGTGGCGGCGCCTGAGTCAACAGAGGCGGTTCAGGAGAACGTGAAGGACAAAGTGAGTACATCATAGCCAGGCATGGCAGGCGATCAAAAAAAAAGTGATAGAATACCCCCTTTGCTGTTTGGCATCAAAAAGACAAAAAAAGACCACAAACACCAACCCAATTAACCAGAGAGGCCCCCATCATACAAAAGTCGTGTCGATTTGCTTTCAAAATTCCATGCTATCCTCCTCCCTTTCCCTCTTGACCTTGTCGTCCCTCTCATCCTTCATCAAGCCAATGACAAACGACCGGAACTGTTCCACGTACGGCTTCAAGCTCGTCTTCTCCCAATCCTGCACGCTCTTCTGCTGCGACCCGCCCTCGGCGTCCTCGTCGCCGCCCTTCCACGCGTCAATCTCCGCCAGCAGGCTCTGCACCGTCGGCACGGCCAGCGGGTCAAAGGCCTCGAGCTTCTTCGTGTCGATTGGCACGCACACCCTGCCGGTGCCGGGATGGACGACAAAGGGCGACTTGAGCAAATGGTTCAGCTTCTTGCTGACCTCAATATCAAGACGCGGGTACGTGTACTCGAGCACAATGTCCTGCTTGGCCTCGAGCAGCGCCTTCGCGTCCAGCTTCTTGCTCGCGCCGCTCTTGGCCACGGTGTCGATATCGGCCCACTTGGCAATGGACGACCGACCCGGCGCCGCGTCCCACTTCTTGCGGAGGGATTCGTTGAGGTCCCTGTCCGGGAGGAGTTGAAGCAGACGCTCCGCGCGCTCGTTGGAGGCCCAGGGGTCTTGCGCCTCGAGGACGTCTTCTTGGAAGTGGGATTTGAGAGTTTCCAGACTCCGTCTACAGCCATGGTAGTTAGTCACTGGCCGTACCCAACATTCAGACATCACCTACGAAACGTGAGGGTGCAGTGGCCGCCACAGGTTAACCTTCTTCCCGCTCTGCGCGCCGCCCTTGAGAACCTCCAAGTACCCAGCGATAGATCTACGCATCTGGTCGCCCATTGTCCGCGCCTTCTTGTCGCACACCCACGCGTGGGCGCCTCTTCGTCCAGAGTACACCCACATAATGTGCTTGAACCCAAAGTCGTCCCGCAGTGCAACGTCGACGACCTTGATCGCCATCGTTATGAACTGCCAGCACTTGTTGCAGATATTCGCCTTGTCGCAGCACGTTCTGATGTCGTCGTAATCTGTCAAATCGATATCGAAGCACAGCTCCTTGGCGAGGGGCTTGAATGCGCTGGCGTTGCGGAGGGTCTTGCGGTCGCGCGGGTTCGTGGTGTAGATGGGGCCGATTTCGAAACGGGAGGGCATGAGACGGAGGACGTCTTTTCGGAGGCTGGGGTGCGAGGTTAATTGGCGTGGACCCCCCAGCAGGAGGAGTGGAAAGATGGTCTTTAACTTACAGATCATGGCTCGCAAAGGACTGGTATCGTAAGTATGCGTCGTTCTGCAGCGTGAAGGCGAATTCTCTATGGCCAAAGTCGTTCGTCGGTGATGGGCTGTGGTTCAGCCATTGGAAGAGGTATCTCCAGGGAAATAAGCGCTGGTAAAAACTGCGCATCACCTCGGGGTCTGATGCCTTGAGGTCTGCTACATCTCTGCGCCTGGTATTAGCAATTGCCCCTCCATTCCATGTTGGGCAACCCACGTTGGAGAAGGGGGGGTAAGGACTCCGTCGGGACTCGATGAGGGCGCGTCTTGTGGCCTTGAGCTGGGAAACTCGTCGTCCGAATCGGCGTCTGAAAACAAGTCGTCCAGCTTAACCTCAGTCTTCTCTTCAGTGGCCGTCGCAGGCGCCTCGACATCCTCCATCGCTACATCGCCGTCCGTTGCCTGGGTGACATTTTCGGGGACGGTGGAATCGGCCATTGTGTCGTCGGCCATCGCGGTTGTGTTGGGAAGTGTGTTTGCTTCTGGCGAAACGGAATGAGGCATCGCTATATCGGTGAGGGTGGTTGAAAGTGACAACCTCGTGGATTGCTCTGACAGTATCGGTCACTATGTCTTGGTGGGCAATTTGCCGGGGTAACTTTGCGGGCGGGCGTTGGTTAACAGAGGCGCGTCGGGAGACGCGTTTTCTCGCGTAAAGAGCTGGGATGGCCTGTTAAGTGGCTTAGTCATTAGCGGACTGAACCCAACTTCATCTCCCTCCTTCCCTCTGTTGTGCAATGGCCAGTCTACTACTCTGCCTTGCCTGGTCAATGCCGATATATATATTATTGAGCAAAATCTGCTTTCGCTCCTGGCTACATTCTTTAATCAAAAATAATCTTCTCGGTGTTGTCAGATATTTGATCGTCATGGCATCATTTAGACGTAGCTTACTGAGGCCTGCCTCTCTTGAAGCACGGGCAAGGAGAACATGCATCATTCTCGCCCGCGCAAAGTCGTCCACGATTTATCTCATCTCACTGATATGCGTAACCCCTGCCAACATCTAATTCAACCTCAACCGCCAGATCATAGATAGG
>JFFI01001300.1:0-12151 GCA_001563125.1 Colletotrichum salicis | reverse complement strand
TTCACGCCCCTGTCCGGACTCGAACAGCGCGCCCCTCGTCCCAGCACGGGAGTCATTGAAGTATTTGTTTAATATCGACTCTGCGTCAGAGTCGATACCACTCGGCCAAATGCTCAATGATGAATCACTGAACACTTGGGAGTGGGTGCTGGTGACGGGAACAGCGTTGTGGAGGTATATATAAGGTCAACTGGGAAGGACCGTATGGTCACTCAAGTATACTTGCCTGAAGGCGCCTGCCTTTGCATTATCAGCACCTTCCTTCCAAGGGCGTCAGAAAACAAAGGCGTCAACAAGGCCCGCCAGAATTCTCTTGATCCCGATTCTTCAAGTTCTCATGCTTGCTCATCATTAACAATGCTTTCGTGTTCCAGTCTCTGGCCCATTTCGCTAAATCCGATCCTTTTTCCCTCCCCAAGTGAGCCTCTCAGCTTCATTAAGCCAACTCAATCTCAGCATTCTCATAGCCCCGTCATTTCTGACGGTCTTCATGCATATCTACGACCTTCCAGTCGATTGACAAGACTTCAGCAAGTAAGCAATCGCATTTCACGACCAATTGCGTCCATATATTACAAGACCAAGATCAAGTGAGGAATAAATGCCCTTGACGAATTATACGAGGAGCCTATCAGGCAATCCTCCTGCTCAACAACATCTTTCCGTAATCCCTCACTCGTCCGCAGACCTCATCGGCAGCATCATCATAGTAAATCGCTCAAAAGCCATGAAAGGAAGGCTTGAATGGTAGCCCCAACACCAAGTACTTGGTTGCATTTCCCTCTCTGAGAGAGCCGTTGACGCTGTTTGCAGGAGTACGTCAAACGGGGGAGCAGACCTAGTACTGGTGTCCTCTACGAGTAAATTGACACAAGGTATTCACTCCGGTCTACATGTTCCAGTGGTGTATCATTGCATGGACCAAAGGTGCACTCGTGACCTGGGCCTACACATGACCGAGTTTCATTGAGCCTAGTCGGGGATGTTGCCGAGAGCAATGCAGACGCCGGGGAAAGGGGGCGATTACTTTCTTACCAGAGGGAGTGTCTCAGGTGAAACGCACAACTTCAATTGCTCTTTGATGAAAGATCTGTAAAATCTGCAGTGCAATAAATTGGGTTGACGGATATCATTGAAGCATCGTTTAGAAGAGCAGCAGCCGTTGCGTAATTCCCAAGACAGGTTCCTACCGCTGCCATACTCTTGTGAAGAGACAAGGGAATCGTGAGATAGGGGCCTTAGCAATGGGAAGTATGTCGGTAGAGCTCACATATTTGTGCTTTGAGCCAATGGTATCAAGGTAACATCAAGCGCAAGGTCGTTTGCCCTCGACTTGCGGCCTCGAAGGAACGCCCAAAAAGAAGTTTGTCCATACGAGATCGGGGAAATGACAAAGTAGATACGCCAGTGGAGCCCAGCTCTTTCAAACTGGTATTCCATTGGATACCGTAAGACAAGGGGGAAGGAGGGCCAGAAGCGATCATGGTCAACTCCGGCGTTCAAGTCACTCCTGCAAGGTTTGCTTCACCGAGCTCTACTCGTCCCTATAAAAGTTTGACATGGAACTGTCCGAAAACCTCGGATACCGTAAGCTGACCTGCTGCATATCCTACTAGATGTGACCGGAATCGGTGAGCCACTGGCTTCTCTCATAAAGGGGACTCACGATTATGGTCTGCCCTTGCAAGCATTACCTGGGGGGATACGACTAACGCTTTCGCCTAGATATCATCGCCATTCGCTTATCATGTAAAGCTATCGATACCGTAGAAAGTGGCCACTCCGACGCCCTCAGCACAAAGATCCAGTAGAGAATATAATAAAGTCAAAATCTTTGCTTTGATACAACTTGAACTCCAGACATGATAACATCCGGTCGGCAAAACTGCAGGCTCCTGGTTTCCGCTGCATGCATTCAGTTGGCACATGCCGGATAGATCTCACCCCCGAGTGACGATGACCTCGTCGGCATATCTTTGAGCATCAGATGTCCCACGCCGTTGCTCTATCCCTACGGGAAGCAGCTAATTAGCTCTCTGGCGACGAGGTGTCTTGACCGGCTGCGCCCAGCAGAGAGTAAAGCCTGCATAGACAGTACCAAACAACTAACAGGTTCAACTCCGTGGTAAAATGAGCCCTTGGAACGGTATCTCGCCTGAAATTGAGCCTCATTGGCTAGTTGAGTCTGCAGAGTTTCGCCAGGCAACAATGGAATAAAGACACCCAGAGTTCATCATAACCCCCCAAGACGGATTTGGTCAAGGGTTCATAAGGGTCTTCTTGTGTAAAGTTGACAAGAGCATGAAGGATACGCATATCAGCTGGCGATTGTTCAATAGTAAATTTTGACACGATGTCCGAACCTCGCCTTCATGCCAGTGATGTGGAATCAACAAGGGTCTTCAGTAGGTATTCAAGTTGTCCAGTCGATCGCTGCCTCGAAAACCCGGGCGATATATGCCACACATGCCACGCGGTAGGGCTAGAAAGGGTCCAAGGGAGAGGCCATGCCCGGCAGCTGTTGGTCCACGGCGCTACATCCGGCGGGCAGGACGGGAGCAAAGCCATCAGCAACGCGGAGCCGGGCGTTCGCCCGCCCTCCAGTTCGAGACATTCTGTCTCGGCGCCTGCCCCCTCCGCCGTGGAATGCTCGGCCACGATGTCTTCGAACCCAATCTCCCTGCACTCTTAGGGCTCGGCGATATGGCCTGATTGGATCTCGTCCCAGGCACTTGGATCTGGCGGATGGGATGATCAACTGGAGGGGGATTCAGATCATTAATCCGGAGAGGCCCGCTTGATGGTCCTTGAAGAGGATGTGTTTAGCAGGTGCCGTCCGGTTTCTCTAGAAACATATTGTCTGAGCCCAGTTCCCAAGTGGCTTCTTGCTCAAGAATTGACTCAGTTTAGGACGAAGTGGAAAGGCAATCTGATAAGATGGGCCTAATCCCATCTTGAATGTCCTGGGGCCGTCTGACCTCGTAGCATCGCTTCGTCGGAAAAGATTGGATTTGCGAGTCGTTATAGGAACGCTGCTTGTGACTTCGGCTTAGTAGTGGATATGTCTTCAGGAACGTCGAATGCGGTTGGAGGCTCACCGCGCCTCGAGACGCGATCGCCAACCAGCTGACAAGGCGGCTGTAACGGGTGTTCGAGTGTGTGTTCGACTTCGGATCCGGCGGGTGTGAAGTGTTTTCGGAAACGCCAATGTCGATCCCCTGCTTGTTACCCCCGCCGCAGGTATCCAGCAAATGGAGACGTGCGACAAGGAGAGGAGGATCTCAGGCTCGCACTGCTCGGTCTGAGACCCTTCAGCCAGAGGCACAATAGCGGACGGCTAGAGTGAGAGGCAGCCGGGAAATGTCAGACTCTGTGGTTGGCTGCACAGTGTACGAATGGAGTAGGTATTTGCGGTGAAGCGGACAGCCGTCGTGCCGTCAAAACGTGTTGTTGGTCCCCTGGACACGACTTTGCAGTTTGCACCGTTCGTTGTGGTAGGAATCCGCATGGTTTCGCCAATTGGGATCACCCCCCCCCCCGGCAGCTTTGGCGGACAGTGGACTGGGCCAAGGGGTTCGGCGGTGACCTCCCTTACCTAACGCTGTGAAAAATCTTACCGTCCCGCCTCATCATTTTCCCTCTCCCATCGGTCGGGAGATCTCATGGATCCTGGTCCTGGGCGCCAAGGTCACGGTGTGGATGGTGTGACCCGTGCAGAACTGGCAGCGTCCCCTCAGTTGCGTCATAATGGGGCTAGCGTCGCTCTCTCGATGGGACAGGCCGGCTTGGAGTTATCTGCTAACTTCAGCCTCCATCAGCAAGTGTGCCATGTTTGGCCATGTTCCCGCTCGGACGTCCATGATGATGATGGTGATGATGATGGCTTCAAGGTTGCTTGAAAGCTTCGTGTACTTTAATTTTAGTTGGCAACCTGAGAAGGGCATGTTCGGCGCGAGCTGCGTCACCTCCGGCGGCCGCATGCTTTGACAGCATCCTAGTTGTCCGTTTGGCGACGTTGAACCCTTGGCGACGCCGTGGCTCCGTCCAACTTCTTGGTTTGCCGATCTTGGCGCCGGATGGAATGCTGTCCGTTTCGGAATCGGCCTGGGACCGCTGAGTCAACTCAACTAATTGTGTCCGTACGCTGGAGTATTCCGGGGACTGGGCGGTCCAATCGGCCGACAAGTCCTTCGCTGAGACCCCTTGCATGGCCCGGATGGGAACGCAGCGTAAGGTACAGTTGGGACAGCACGATGCCGTGTGCCCGTCTGAACTATCCGTACACGCAGCATGTAAGCTTCCTTTGGCGAGGGAGGTTATTAGTCGGTTCAAACCGAAGTGCGGTTCCAGATGGCTGGGTTTCGGCTGCTATCAGTGCTCTCTGGTCTGTTGCACGCTCTGACGAAGCACGCTTGCGTTGCGACGCCCTTTACGCAGTGCCTTCTAGAAAGAAGAGAAAGGTTACCCCGGACGATAGATTGGGATCAGCGAGATGCGCTTCAAGATGGGCAGCCTGGGTTACACTGTCGAGAAATTGAAGGGGACAGGCTCGAAAGTGTAAAACACAGCTTTGTGTATCAGTCCCTATCATCATTGATTTTGCAGTTCGCAAAGTCATTTTGATATCTTGTTATCGTGTGTCCGTATAATGCTGTAATCTGTGAACTGCTGAGGTTGTCCATGTATCCGTAGACGGGCGAAAGCGCGCCGTCTTCAGGTGGAAGTATTGGCCGAAATGGGATAGCGGAGTGAAGGACCTCTTGTCCAGGCAGCCTGGTTTGCTCGTCAGATAGTGGCAGCGCGGCAACACTCAGAGGTTCGTTTGGGACATCTTGAGCAGATCCAGTTAATCAAGGCTGGCCAATCTGGAGGCAGCCATCGCGGATCGTTGCTGTCTTGGTCCTAAGGATGATGGCTGGGCGGGTGGTGTAGGCCGGTCAGGTTGCCAAATCTATCGCTCATTATACTGGCATCTACTTGATTGGCGAACAACGACTGTTCAGTGTTCACTTGGAGCACAGTATGAAGGGTCTTCGTTCCAGATTTGTCTTTGTCCGAGAAGTTCTCCCAGACCGTTGCTCCATCTCTCCCTGCACTACAGGAAGGACCCTTTACCGCCGAGAGTTGAGATGGCCTGCATCCCAGGACTCGGCGAGACAAGATAATTTCTGCAACTTTCTTTGCTCTCGTTGCTTTCTGAGGGAACACAGCGCGAGAGGAATCATGTGTCGCGGAGACAGCCGGTCGTGTTCTATTGGCTATTGAATTTCCGGATGCCTGTCCGTCTTTTCGGGTCGCAGATAAAGGTGGCTTACTCGAGCACGAGGTTTTCAGGCCGAAAGGGTCTTTGAGAAGAAGCCATCGCGCTGTGTGGCACGCAGCTTGCTGGTTGTTTGTCCACCGGAATTGCTTTTGGGGTGCCAAATGTGCCCCCAGCGCCGGATAACCCGAGTTCCTCATTTGTCTTGGACTCCCTATGCGTGGTGGTGAGGGACGACCACCGTGTGTGTGCGTGCGAGCTAGTGTCTTTCGCACGCTACTCATCTGGATCGCTGTGTGGGTTCAGATCAGGAGTTGGAGAGTCAGGATGCGAGGTGTTTTCAGGCCAACACGACACAAAGAGCAAGGGTCCAGTCCAGACTCCCAGACTCCCAGAGCAGCAGTTCAGAGCTAACGTGCCATTCCCCTACTAACGAATTGTCAGCCCGTGGTAAACCGTAAAAGTTAGTTCCCCGCGTAGTTAAGGTAGGTTGCAGACTCCGTATCCAGGGACCAGCCGGCAGGTCAAGCCAAACCTTGGCCTGATGATTTTGCAATGTGCACTGACAAGCTCTGTGAGTGCATATCGTCTACGTAAGGCGCGCGTAAGGTGCCTTGCAAGTTGGGACGAGTGACTCTAGACGTGCTCTTAGCTCCGATGATTTTGATCTATCGAGAAGATTGAGTGTCGGAATCTGGCTTATCTGGGTTGCATGTCGCCTATTAGCCCGAACTTTGTGGGCTAGTCGAACCGGGGAAGTCCTGACAGGTGTAACACACGACACGATCAGGGAGACGTGGACGGTGAGAGTTTGGTGGAGACCGTAGATGAGGATGAAGTCGGTAATACCCTATGACAGCCTGAGGCACATAGTAGCAGTTGGTAATAATAATCGCATCTTTTTGGATGTTGTAGAAATGTTCGGTCTGTTCGGTGGCGAGCCGCAGTTATCTTTGGACCATTCGTCTGTGAGCATTGTGGTCGTCTGTATGTTGAAATTGGCTCGATTAACCGTCCGAGACGAGAAGGGCCAGTTGTGGTGGTATTAGCGTGCCGAGGTACTTCCGGATGGGAGAAAAAGCGTGCATTCAGGATAAAGATACGTACCGTGGCAAGCAGTACGTACCGATCACACCGTCAGACGTGCCTTCCATGTTCTGAGAACAGTGTGATGTCATTGTTTACAGCACGGACCGTGTGTGGGCCCACGCAGCCGGCAGCAACTGGGGACGTCCCAGGTGTGGGGTCAGCCGTGGACCCGAAATGGGCGAATCCCAGGGGCGGAAAAAAAGGAAGACCTGCTTCGTGCAAGTACGTACACTGTCACACTGTGCCCGAACAAGGGCTGATCCACGATGCGCATGTCTCTTGTCCCCATCGCAGCTTAACCACTTTCAATGCAACCACAGTTGGCACAGGGTCAGCAAACTGAGCCACCTCCACCACCAAACTGCGCGAAGTTGAACCAACTGGGACCTCGAATTCGACAATTCGCGACTCGGCGACCAGGGGCCGGGGTTCATTGACAGTCCAGGGCTGCCAGATTGGCCCCCCCCTCCTTCTGGTCCTTTTACCGTGTTTAATGAGGTTTCCGGGTTGCAAATTCGCATGCACAGCAGCACAGCATTAAGATCACCATTCACATTTCCCGCTTCCCACGCGCTGCTTCAGCCCTTGGGCCTTGAGTATCAGGATTTGGGGCTTCAGGCGTCAGGCTTCTCCCCCGTCCATCGCCTCGCGCCTCCGCCCACGGCCCCACGGCCCAGGTCGCTTTTCTGCTCCTGGCAGCTCCTTCCTAGCAGCCTGCCGCCCGCACCGCACCCGCGTTCCCTTCCCTTCCCTTCCGCACCGCGCAGGAAAGCAGCAGGACCAGCCGATTGAGAGAGACTGAGACAGCTCGCCCGCTTATTCCCGTTCTTTACGCAGTATACGGTTCTTTGTACCCATACCCACTGGAGCAACTCGAACGAGGTATCCGTAAGGTACGGGCACAGGGTAGTGAACCCAGGCTCAGGGTCACCGTCCTCGTGCTCGCTCGCCTCTTCTCCCCACTCAACATCTCCAGTTAGACCCGTTTGGCTCGAGGTTATCATCCACCCATTCTCAGGACTCTCACCTCAAGAGCTCGAAAGTCAATAGATAGATCAGAAATAGGAATACCCGCCGTGGCATCGAGGAGTTGGCGCCCTCTTTCTGATGAGCCTCAATCTCAACACTACAGTTCACAGTACCTTAGTACCTCAGGTTACCCCTGTCGGCTTGCTCCCGCGGCTTTCTCTCGTCCAGGGCATCCTCTCGCTCGCATCTCTCATCACCGTGATCTTATCACATCTTGCACTCAGATTTAGTGAGTGCTTCTTTGTATCTATCACCCAGACCGGGTGTCTGCTTCTCTCTTTCGCATGGGCGCCCTGATGTTCTAATCTGCGATAAGGTAGCCGTTCAAAATAGGAAAAGAAGAGTACAAGCCATCAAAGACGGCGGCGGCAGTGGCAGCGGCAGCACGAGCGCGAATGGCAGCACCAAATACCTCCACTACCTTACCTAGCAATACTCCGTACCGGATGACCTGTCCGTCCCTTTGAACAGCGACTTGCATATGAGGCAGCGCGCTAATCACTCGTGGACACCCAACACCACCACCGCAATCTCGGTCGCACGTCAAGCCAGCACCGCGCATCCCAATACCCGATACTACCATCCCACCGTGGCCGTCGAGTCGAGTCTTCCCATCCGAATCTCTCCCACTTTCAGACCCCCAGACGCTCAGCACACACACATACACGCACGCGCTCATACGCACATACGGATACGCAGGCGACAGACGCAGAAGCAGGGCAAGCAGAGCTGTCGAAAAACCAAGCATATCCAGCTCACCCCCATTCCCTGTCGCCGCACCCAAGTCACCACACCTCCACACCCCCCCTCATCCTTGCCCCCTTCCCACCCCCGTCCGTCCCCGTCCCCGTATCTCCCTCTCCCTCGTCGGCCAAGTCCCAGTCGAGTACGGTACGAACCAGCAGTACGAAGGTACCCAGCAGCGCCAAAAAACCAGAACGAGCACCAAAAACGCACCAGCCAGGTCCTGCTCCACGTCGGGGCCTGCCATCCATCCATCTGGTGCCCTGCGCCAGTTCCTAGTTTCCTAGATCTCGTCTTTTCGACTCCGCGAAACCTCAACTTCTGCTCAATCGAGCCGGCGACCCTTTCTAACGTCTCTCACGACTGCGCCCTCCCTCGATTCCAGCGCACTATACCGAGCAAGGCATCTTGGATACACTTCGGCCGCATATCCTCTTCTAAGGCCTCTCTGCTGTCTTAGATCCCTTACTATCTACTTTAGCTCCCATTCCCCCAAGCGACCGCATCCGGATACCGTCACATTGCTGCGAAAGCTTCGGTGGAGATTGGCCTATTTTCACTTCACGCCCGTTCTATTCCAAATCCTTGGATTTGTCTGGACTCTCAATCCGTTCTGCAACGCCCTGTCGAGGAAGAATTCTTCCCGAGCGAACGGTTGGTTTGTTCTGCGACTTGGGAACCGCTTTGAAGCGACCTGTAGTCCTGTCGAAATTGCCCATCGAACGATTCTACAAACTCATCATCGTCTATCAATCTCCCTCTCTCGATCTCGGCGCCCATCATGCCCGAGCCCGATAACGTCGCCGCCCAAGGCGGTGGCAGCAACTCGAGCGATTTTGTAAGCCTGCAACCCGTCTTTGAGTCCCATCAGACGCTGTAAATATGTTTAGTAACTATCTGTGCGCAGGTTCGCAAACTCTACAAGTTCGAATACCCCACGACAGTAGCCATCAACCGCTTGCTAACAGTTGCGACAGAATGTTGGAGGATCCAGCCTATGCGAACATTGTGAGATGGGGAAATGAGGGTGACACTTTTGTCATTCTAGAGGTGCGCTGAACTTGGAATACCGCGGTGGAACAAGGGACTGGAAGCTGACTTGCTCCCAGACTGACAAGTTCACCAACGATATTCTCCCAAAACACTTCAAGCACAGCAACTTTTCAAGCTTCGTTCGACAGCTGAATAAGTATGACTTCCACAAGTTGCGTCGCAATGACGAGAACAATGAATCGCCTTACGGGAAGCAGGTAAGGGACGAAACATCTTCAGCCGAGCCTACATTGCTGACAACGCATGCAGGCGTGGGAGTTCAAGCACTCGGCTTTCCGGGCTGATAGAAAAGACAATCTGGACAATATCAGACGAAAGGCTCCAGCTCAAAGGAAAACGCAGCAGACGGAGGACCAGTTCACTACTAACCAATCCATCAACCTGCTACAAGAGACGCTCTTTGCGCAACAACAGCAGGTGCAGGCACTGCAAGAGCAAGTTGCTGAGATGGCGCGGACCAACAAGACGCTTGTCCATGAAGTCCACACGATGCACAAGATCATCGACGCCCAGCGGCAATCGCAACACGAGATGCTCAACTTCATGTCGCATGCTGAGGACAGAATGAGGGGTCAACGGTACCCTGGACAAAACCCGCAGATGAACGGAGGCGCCATGGACGATCAGCCTCCCGAGCTTCGACGGGCGAGAGAGCTCCTTTCCAGTGTAACGACCAACGTCGGGTACGATCGAGAGCTCGAGAGGCTCAACGGCATGTACGCGCAAAGCTCTCCGCCCGATTCCGCCTCTTCCCTCATGTTCCAGCCCGGCCAGGCGGGAATGCCACCCATGCTACCCGAGCAAATGAACATGCGCCACCTCGTCTATCCTGTAGGTGAGAACGTAGGCATCGACCCATTGTCCCAGGACCACTTCAACAATATCCCATACACGCTGAATTCCTTGCCAATGAACGACTTCCAGGCTCCACCCGTCGTTAAGCCGGAACCCGGACCGGCCACGCCAGCTCCTGCCGCTGCTGCGCCAGCACGGCCGCCGTCAACGAACGATAAGGGTTTGTGGGGCAACAAGAAGCCGCGAGTGTACTTGGTCGAGGATGACAGGACGTGTTCGAGAATCGGATCCAAGTTCCTGACGCAGATGGAGTGCATCGTCGAGCTTGCTGTGAGTCTCTTCCCTTTGCTTCAATGGGCAACCTTGGCGATAGTCATGACATGGGATGCTGACTAGTGACAGGAAAATGGTATCGACGCCGTCAACAGATGCAAAGAGGTTCCATCTGGCCATTTCGATCTCATCTTCATGGACATTGTCATGCCGCAGATGGATGGTGTGTCCGCGACACAACTCATCCGCGAGCTTCACCCCGACGTCCCTGTCGTCGCCATGACCTCGAATATCCGCCCCGAAGACATTAGCCACTACTTCAACTGGAGTGAGTTTTCGATTGCACTTGCGTATGTGAGCAACAAATACTAATTTGTTCCCCAATCAGGCTTGAACGACGTGTTGGCCAAACCGTTCACCAAGGACGGCATGTTGCGCATTCTCCGGAAGCATGTGCCACACCTCCTGAAGAACGCCCCACCAGATGAGCTCGCCGTAGGCCACGGCGCGGCTCAGCTTCACGCCAACAACAACACCAACAACATGACGGCCCCACCGATGAACCCCCAAGTCAAGTTCGATTCCACACCTGGTCAGTCACCAGCGACGACAGCGTCGTGGCACTCGCCCGCACAGATGCATCAGCCATCACCGAATGTGACAAACATCGAGACCGGATACCCAATGGCGAACACTGCGCAAATGGTGATGACGCCAACGTCCGCTCAGCGACCGACGTTCCAGAACATGCCTCCTGGTATGCAACAAATGCGTGTGCCTGATCACATCGTCGGTGACGACCGACCAGAGAAGCGTCAAAGGTTATACGGACCGCAAGGTGGATACGCTTAAACAAACAGTTCGCGAGTGTTACCAAGCGATCCTTCCTCCCATCGTGCTAAACGGTGTGATGTCGAGACATCTTCGAGCTGGTGCTGAGCATCTTATGAAGTTGAAGGGGGAGGCCTCTGGGCCCCCCTCGCGCGTGATTTTCGCATCGCCGTCTTCGAAAACCCGGGGACAGGCTCAAGACAACTGTCTTAACTCAGAAAGAATAGGACAGTTGCATAGTAGTCAGTTGCATACTAGTCGATGTTGCATACTGCCCACATGCCCGAGAGAGGGCGGCTGATGATGTCCCAAGAGAGGACATGTCGCCAATCAGGTGTCGGCATGGGTTTAACGAACGAAGCAGAGTCGGTGACAGCATCCGACCTTGCGAAGAGAGTTTCGGTGATCGGAGTTGGTGGAGTATCATGGTTCGCATTTTGGAAACCCTAGGTGGTTAAAGGCGAGTTTGAAAAGATATCTGCTGTCAGCTACA
Organism: Colletotrichum salicis; assembly: GCA_001563125.1. Classification (NCBI taxonomy): domain Eukaryota; kingdom Fungi; phylum Ascomycota; class Sordariomycetes; order Glomerellales; family Glomerellaceae; genus Colletotrichum; species Colletotrichum salicis. The sequence continues at coordinate 584 of JFFI01001300.1, read as the reverse complement.
CGGGACATATGTTACCGATCGTCATAAATATACCTTGCTTTTTTTGCCCTCACTAATGTTTGGCCTTGATGGAAGTGATGTTGAACAAGATCAAGTCGAAGAGTTGCGGGACGTGATGCGTTTGGTGAAAGCAGCTCCAACCCAGCGTTGTATGTCAGCACGGGATACTCGGACCTGCTGCGCCCACAGTGCCTGTCCTCTGGACCTTTACCAGGACCCTGATAAGTGAAAAAGGGTCCTCATGCTTCCGTAAGCCTCCACCGTGTACGGAGTAGAGGGTGCTGCCTCTAGGTACCAAGACGCTCTGCTAAGACTGAGATCTCTTGGCCACAGAGAGAGCCCAGACTCGGGTTCACGCCAGATCTTAAGGGTGCAGGACCCAGGACCCCCCGATCCATGCGGGTAGGACGCGCAGTGTGCAGGCGGGAAGCTTTTCGGGAGGGGGTGTCTGTGTGGTTGTTGCGGTTGCGGTACGGTTCCCCCCCCCCCCCCCGGCATGGGACGGGATGGATGGGATGGTCGATGGGCGAGGTCTAGGCCCGGCCGTGTGGCGCCGGGTGGTCTGATATGCCGGGGTCCCTGCC
>JFFI01001298.1:0-27638 GCA_001563125.1 Colletotrichum salicis | reverse complement strand
CTATTCGTCTGTCCAAAAGAACCAACTATACCCTCAGCTGAATAGACTAAACCCTCCCATAATTTTTTTTGCAGTTTGGAAAAATTGGTTCTAGAACCATAATCGCCATCATTTACAAGTCCCTTCGTCCTAACGGCAAGGCATATTCTCATCCTACCCACCACACCCTTACTTTCTTCCTCCATCCTTCCAGAGGCACCTTGTTCATCCTCCCTCTGTCCATCGCCAATGTACATGCATACCAACAGATATGCACGGCACCCACCACCCTCTCTCCTCCCACCCATGGCATCTTTGCAGCCACCCTTCCATGCTCGCGATACCCTCCCGAGTCCCGCCTGTACTTGCCTCTCTCATCCACTGCTTCCGAGTTACTTTTCCCACCAACTACTTGGATCCACAATCTATTCTATCATCCCCCTCCTAAGTCCCCGGCATGCGAGCTGCCGATATCCCGGTACCTATTCTCTGCGTCCAATCAAGCTTGACTCTTCCCGCCTTTATGAAACTGATTTCATCCGCCGTCATAATTTGTCCGCGATCATAATTTGTCCGCGGAGAAATAAATAAATAAATAAAAACCTGACTCCAAAAGCAAAACTCGACGGGGACCAAGGGGAGAAGAAGAGAAACAAGAGGAAAAAGAAAACCCTGGACCCGTGGGGCGTGAAGCGGGATGGCACCCCTTCTGCCGGCCGGTGTCGATATCTGAGACGGGGGGGGGGGCCAACAATAACACCCCCGCGGTCAATGGATAGCTTGACGTTTCCCACCCCGCGCACGGCATGTCATCGGACGGTCGGCGACACTCCGAAAGAACCCTTTCCCCCCCACCACCCCCGGCACCCTTGCCTCCGAGATTTTGAGCTCACGCGCTCCCCCCTTTCCAGAAGTGCTCTGCATTGGCTTCACACCCACCACCACTGTGGCCACCACCACCATCAGAGAATAGGCTCGCGGCAGGCAGGGTGGCTCGCGCGGGTGTCGGCGATCAACAACAATGCACTTCAAGCATTCCTCCACGACGACGACGGCTCGCCTCTCTCGTCCGGAACCCCCTCAACGTCGAGGAACTCATCCAACCGGCCACCCCCGCCGCCATTCGCCGCCGCTTCCCGCTCCATCGTCTCCAAGTTGCGCAGCAGCTCCCCCCTTTCGCGGTGGAGCGTCTCCCGCTCCCGCTCCAGGTTCTGGATGTGGCGGCGGGCCATGTCCAGCACCTCGGCCTTGCTGACCCGCCTTTCCTCATTCGCCGTCGCCGCCGCCTGCGGGTCCGATTCGTCGCCGTCTCCGGCGCCGGCCGGGCCGCGGACCTGCTCCGGCAGGGCATTGAGGAGGCCCTCAAATTGAGCGTTAAGTCGATTACGGTATTGCTTCTCGACCAAATTATGAGATGCGCGCGTTCGGCGTTCTTCGAGGGACTCGGTCGGCTTTTGCAGTGCGTTTTTGGAGGTGCGGGAGGCGCTGCGCAGTCGGGGTGCCGGTGCCGTCTTGGTGCTCGATCCGGCGGATGAGGCGACGGATACCGACTTGACCGATCGGCCGCTGACGCTTGTTCGGCCCGCGGGGCTGGTGGGTTCGTCATCGTCGTCGATGCCGCCAGCTCCGGGATCGGTTACGGCACGGCGCTTGCCCTTTCGTTGCGGCTTCCGGGTCCCAGGCGACGACGACGACGACGTCTTCATTGCTCCAGCTCCGCCCCTTTTATCTTGGGGCTCGTTATCATCGTCATCCCACGAAGGGTCTTTGACGTCGCTATCGGTCTCCATGCTGCTTTTGCTGTGCTTGCGGACGTCGTGGTTCAATTCGACCGCAGCGACGGCTGCAATGTTTGGTGTCAGTGTGACGGAGCTGCTGTCTTGAAGCCGGGGCCGCCATGGCGAAGCATGGAAATCAAAAGTAGTCGTGGGTGGTTGCGGGTGAGCTGTTACAGCTGCCGTGGTGGAAAGTGGCGTGATGTCGGCATAGACTCCGCCGCCCAGGAACGACTGCTCACTCGTTGGTGGTAGTGTCAGCGGTGGTGCTGCGAACCCGAAATCGAATAAGTGACCACCACCTCCAACACCAATACTCTGTCTTCTGCCATCAGTACTCAGACCGACCGCTGCAGAAAGAGTGACGGGTGAGTTGACACCTGCTGCTGTTGTGGAGGAAGACGTTGCATCGACATGCTGCTGTTGCGGGTTATCGTGGTACGCCGGGACTCCATATCCGGGCGGAAGCCATGCGGCGGCGTGGGCGGGTGTTCTTTGATGGCCCTGCAAATGGAGATGCGACGATGACGTCCCCTGTTGATCAGCAGCAATATTAGGCGCAGGCGCAGCCGCTGGACCCAATTGGTGCTGAAGACCCTGGTTGCCCTCTGCATGTGTCAACCCCAGAGTACCCAGTCCGAGACCCAGACCCAGGGCTGAAGGATGGAGCTGAGGGTGGTTTTGCTGGTGTTGCTGATCCAGGTGCTGGAGTCCTCCGAGATTGTGAATTTGCGGGAATTGCGCCGTCGGTACGGATACGGGTGTGGACAATCCAGGAATACCTGCAATGGCCTGGACCTGATTAAGTGGTGTCGCTGTGGTCGATTCATGAATGGCGTTGGGCCGATTGTGGCCTGGACTCAGCAGGGTGGTCTGATTACCGGGCCGAGTGGCGTGGTGTTGGCGGTCGCCGACGTCGAAAGCCCCTCCGAAAACTTCGGGAGAGAAGTGCGGGGACAACGGCGTCGAAGCTATCATCTGCTGATAGAAATAATGGTCAGACTTTTTTTTCTCTCTTTAAATTTTTTCCTTTCCCTTTGGCGGAAGGACCTGTGATCCTGAAGAACGCGGCCGTCTCTACTCTTCTGCGCCTCGTCGCCGTCTGTCTCATCAGTTTGCCGAACGCTTGTTCAGAGAGCACCACTTTGCCATCGCCCCATTCCGGGTGGCACACAGACTTTCAGCTTCTCTGATACTCCGCCGCCTCCCATCCACATCCAATCTCAAGCATCGGAGGCGACCACCGACAGACAAAATAGTGTTTGGGAGTCTTGCATGGTCCCTGGATCGTGGTTTGACTTCTCATTGCGGAGGCCCATGGGGGAGGAAAGGGTCTGGCCCAGCTCGGTGCTACCCGCGTGGCATCATGTACTCACTCGCGCCTTGGATCGCTTGGTCCAGCGCTTGTCTTGTCACATTCATATGCCGCTCAGGTCTACCGATGGAGAAGGGTGTAACGCAGAATGAGCTGGTCGTTTGATTCGAGACTTGACCGCGAGAAAAAGGAGCCCCTGAAGGCCGCGCTCCGGGGAGGAAAGCACCGAACAGAGAAAAGTGGAATGCAACGCCGGGTGAGATACTTACTTCCGGGTCATCCACGAGATACTCGTAGAAGGGAGTGTTGTCGTTTGGCGTGTGCGCCATCGTATCGTCTTGCCGGGGGTGGCGAGGGGTCTTGGTTCGATTAGAGAACCCCCTTTCTGAATCCCACCGTTCGGCCCCAAAGCAACGCAAAGCCGTTGGTGATTTATACAGGTTTTGTTTGCTTTTTCGAATATTCGACCTTGTTCCCGTATCTGCTTTCCAATCCCGGGACCGAGTGAAAAGGCCTCCTATCCGCGAATGGCCAAGATCGGGCGAGGAAGAGCAAACCAGCCACGCTTGGGAGACTCCGGACTAGGCGTGCGGCCAGACAATCCCAGTGGACGCAGGCCGCCGTTAGAAAGAACCAGACGAGCGTCTGGCCAGTAGTTCCGGAGCGGACGCCACGGCCTTCCCAGGGATTGCCCAAGAACAGTGGGCAATCGGGAGACAACTTGTGGCGCGGGATTCACCTGTATACCGTCCCCGTGGAGTGACTTTGGTCCCTAGGCGGACCACACCTTCCCAGGACTAGGGTTCCGATAGAGTCAGCCGACCACGACAACTGCTCAAGTGAATCGACTCTGTCGTAGTGTTCAAAGTTAGACTCGGGTGTCGTACGCACGGCGGTGGGAAGCGCGTTGCAATGCGGCCGGCGCCCAAGACGCCGGCAATCGGGGGGATCGGGGTGGCCTAGCTTTATGCCAGAGTCACTCCACTCCAGGGCTGTCGCCAAAAAATCTTTGCTGCTGCGGCGCAGGGTATGCAGGACACACCGAACGAGTTCCGGACGACGTTGCCTCTTTGCTCTGCTTCGCCTATTCGAGTTGGTGGCAGACCAATTTATAAATGACCTGTCGTCGATGTCGTTTGTTGTTCCTCTTGAGATCTCGATCTATCTATCTGGACAGGGCAGTCAGTCTCTTCTCATCTTCTTATTTGTACGGCAAGCTAGCCGTGGCTTGTCCGGGGGGCGCTGGGTATCCTCTCAACCCCCATCTTCTCTTTCCGTCGGGCCACTCTTCGTACCGAGCCCATACCCATCTTGAGTCGAGTCGAGTCGTAGGCCCTCTCTCATCTCCTTTCTGTTTCTTCTCGTTTCCCCTCTCTCCTTTCCTTGTCTCATCTCATAGTCGACTGCTTATGCGACTCGACTTACCGACTGAAGCAAGTCTAATAACTCGCTGCCTGAATGGGCTTTCCGCGTCCTCAAAGGTCTGTCAGCTATCACATTCGCAGTCTCATCACTGACATTGTTGATGGATGGTGCCTTTGAGACTTGGATTTCTCAGGGAGGGGTTTAGGTGGGCTTTACGAGGACCCGACGCGACAGATTAATATTCGATAGGGCAATTTCCATGTGAGCTCGGCTTCGGATAACGCAGTCCCCAGACCGCTCGAACGGATCCGCGATTGCTGGCCGTCATGGAGCGGCATGGGGCGCGCGGAAGGCCCCCAAAGGTGAGTGCAGCGCCTACATGGATTCTGTCACCCAATCCTGAGCAGGGACTCGCCCGCACACCCAATCTCTCTTGGTTATAGAAGCAGCTATACCCACAGTGGCCTGCATGATGCAGCTGTTCAGGTCGTGTCTGTGTACTCTGCATTCTCGTCCGGGAAAGTTATTCTGCTTGACTTGGCCTTTGGTTTCACCAGACCCGGAAAGCTGCTGGCCCCCTCTCTCGAGGAGCATACTGACAGATACTGAGACTGAAAGAGAGAGAGGAGGTCTGTTGGTTCTCTGGTGGAAAAAGATCATTACTTGACGGAAACTAGTGGAGGTCTGACTCAAGTGGTCCTGAATCTCGGATGCTCGTATCAGGGGCGGTTAGTTGGCAACACGTGCCAAGGTTAGGAGTGGACTGACAAGCGTCAGAATAATCTTCTTTCCACTTTCCTCGTTGGTCAAGTCATTGTATGACGCCTTTGTTCGGCTTCGAGAGAGGGGAGGACCTCAAAAAGCCAGCAACATCGGTGATAATGTGGCTGGGCTGGACGACCGTGAAGCTGGGGTTTCGCTCCTCTACCGTTTTCTCGCATTGGTCTGTAGCCACAATGGAAGGCTGGTGGGATAAGGGGGTAAATCTTGATCTACATCTGTCGGTGAGGATGCAGCCAAGAGCCTGATGATCTCGGGTCCAGATGAAAAGAAGCCTTCCTTCCGGGGTGAACAGCCGCAGCGTCATCAGGTAATGACCATTGGGAGTAAACTCGTTGTATCAGGCATAGAGAATCCTAGAATGTCCTTTACTGTTTCCGGGTGTTGTCCCGCGAAATCTCATTCTCAAAATGGGAGGGTTGGGGGCCAGTGCCTCACTCACAGCTCGAGGACCCGATGACATCGGGGGCTGAGACCGTTGCCCTACGGTCGATGAGGGACTTTGATGTGATATCTACTGGACAGAATCTGACTGGGCTCCGTATGGGTCAACTCAAGTTGGCCAACTGGTTCCGTCAAGCTCCCCGTTTGCTATTCAGGGGATACCCTCGTGGTGTGTTCCCGTTGCCTCGCTTCACGGAACCTCGGATGTCTTTTGCTCGACGACAGAAGCATCGCGTTGTTCTTTTCTGTTCCCTAGTCCAGGGGTCCGGTGTGTCTGGTCACTCTCCCTCTCGGGCACCGCGAAATCGACCGTTGTCTGGTGCTTCAAAGTTTGCTTTCAAAGTTCAGAAGCAGATCATGTGACTTGTTCTCCTGATCCCCGTGCGTGTGTTTGTGGCAGCTTGTCTAAGCGAGGTTCGAGTTGCTTCTCGAGTACTCTGTACCGTTAGGAGTCTAAGGTACCTTACCCGCCTCAGTCAGTCTTGCCTGCTGTGGGAGGTGTTGTGGGTTGCCCTTTGCCCTAAGACAATGTAGGCAACAACAGGTTGAAACAGACAACCTTCCCTGGAGTAAGATGCACCTACCGTATCTTTCCTGAAGGTACGGAGTACTTGAGCACATCACCTTACGGCCAGGCACGATGGTGTTGAAGGTTCCGTTCCGCTCCTTCCCCGTCCTGTCAAAACATGAACCCCTGTTCCTCCTTCCCTACCTCAGGCAGTTACCCAACCGGTGTCTACCGTCCTTGTTCTCTTACTGGTCTATTGCCGCAGGATACAGGGTTCAGGGATAAGGAAGAAGACTGTCTGCTTGCTTTGGTTCGGTACGTGTACATGCACGACGTTCGTCACAGTATGACAGACTAAGGTCTTAGGCAACTCGAAACGGAGGCTGCGGGCTGGCGCCTTGGCCGTTAGGACCGTTGACCGTTGACCGTTGCAAGTAGCTTTTGGTCAGGGCTGGCTGCCGTCCGCATTTGGAATGGTCTCAATTTAAGGTAACCCTCCATCCAGACGAACCACCTCACGCAAAGGCACATGGCATAATCGTGTGTAGGTGGTGGCGCATGATCGTGATCTTGCTTCTATCTTGCTCGACAGAGCTAAACTTCTCCTTCCCATCCCTTCCCGTCTTCCCTCAGTCTACCGTCTCTAGCTGCTGCGTCTGACATGCAAGACCGAAATCACTCTTCTTCGTCTTGTCTACTCCCTCTTTCCCTTGGCCCATTCTCTCAAGACATTCTTCTTCAGCTTGCCAGTGCTGGTCTTTGGAAGCTCGTCCACAATTTCAACCTCCCGAGGCACCATGAACTTGGAGATGTTGCTTTGGTGCTTCGCCCACGAAATCAGGTCTTCCCCTTTCAAGCTCTTGCCGTCTTTGACAGTCACGTAGGCTTTAGGACGCTCGCCCCAGTGTGAATCAGGCACCGCTACCACGGCCGCTTCCAGGAGATCAGGGTGTTGTACGAGCATGCCCTCCAGAGCTACCGAAGAAATATTCTCGCCACCTAGTCCCTCGTTAGTACGATGAAAAGGCATCAGCTCGACAGGTTGATGCGTACCTGAAATGATGATATCCTTTGCTCTATCGAGAATCTGAGCCGACCCGTCAGGATGCCAAACCGCGAGATCCCCCGAGTGCAGCGCACCGCCGTCGAACAACTTCTTGGTAGCTTCGGCATCCTTGAAATACTCCTTGGCGCAGATATTCCCCAAGAATACAATCTCGCCGATTTCTTTGCCGTCCTTGGCAACATCAATAAGAACACCCTCCGGCTGGTCCGTCTTGATAATTCGAATGGGAAGACTTGTGACGAAGCCATGGCCCTGGCGAGCCATTTTGGCGTATTTCTCGTTTGTTGGGAGGGTCTCCCATGATGGCATGTGGTATCCTTTGGTGATGGGGCCATAGGTCTCTGTCATGCCATAGACGTGGACCGGGAACAGGTTGAGGTTTGTCTAACCACGTCAGCACTGATGCGACGACTCTCGGCAGCCTGACGGAGCGTCACATACCATCTGTTCGAACAAGTGCGCACTTGGTGGACTGGCAGCTACAGTCACCCGCACTTCTTGGGGCAACTTTTCGGCCTCGTTCGCTGAGCACAATAGAGTATTGACTGTTGGAGCTGCCTGCAGGCGAAACACTGTGTCAGCTGACTACTTTTTCTATGACTTGGATAGGAGTCACTTGCGTTGAAGTGTGTGATGCCTTCTTCTTTGAGCAATTTCCAGATGAGAGGATAGTCGATCTTTCGCAAGCACACATGCGTTCCACGCACAGCGGTTACCGCCCAAGGGAATCTGCGTCATGTCAGTAGGTTTAGATAAGACCGAAGAGCCATCGGACTAGAGGGTAGGGCTTCTTACGTCCAACCGACGGCGTGGAACCTTGACATGGTTAGCAATCGATCCTCGACAGCCTATCCTGATTTACTTACATGGGTAAAGTCCATAGCTACATGATAGAAATCCACAGTCAGCGAGGTACAGCAAGCATGAGCTGGTCTTACCCATGACTTACATATTTGCAACGGCCAGTATGGTAGTTCAGTCCTGATTCGATAACATTTCCAACAGCTACCGTAAAATGTGATCAGCACGGCTAAATGGTTGGGGAAGTGGGTTGAAAATGGCTCATGTGTCACTTACCAGCCAGATAGGCACCCCTATGTGTGTAGACCACGCCCTTCGGCCTACTCGTAGTTCCTGAGGTGAACGGAATCGCAAGCATATCATCCTCATTACCAGACTGTGAGTGGAGGCCGGCCCAGCCCTGACCATGTTGTTGGTCATGCTGCAGGCCCTCCAAGACGGCATCATCAAAGGGGCCACTTAAAGCGCCCTCCGTGTAGTCGGTATCAGTGTCAATGATCAAGGGAACCTTGGGGTGCTTCTCCTTGAATTCATCAAGCAGGTGGACGAACTCCTGGTCGACGATGATTGAGTCGACCTCGGCAAAGTCGAATATGTAGGTGATGTCATCCGGTTTCAATCTGTAGTTGACACTCACATTAACCCCACCAGCGGCGGCAATGCCAAAGATGGACTCGAGAAAGGCGGGCGTGTTGGGCGCGAGGATTCCCACCCTCTTGAGGCCGTGCTTCTTCAGGTAGTAAGCAAGGCCGCGCGCTCTGTCTGCGAACTCTATGTAAGACCGTCGCAGGGTTCGGCCGTTGGCTGTCACATGGAAGATGGCTTCAGCATCGGGCTCTATCGCAGCGGCACGCTCCAGAAAGAAGGTTGGTGAAAGCTGGTGTATGTGGTGGTTCGGATGGGGCTCATCTTTCTTGGTGGTGGAGGATGAGAGGAGGTGTCCCAGGATGTTCTTGAGACGAGACGGCGGGCTCGACATGGCTAGTGTTGACTGGGAGAGCTTCTTCTACAGAACTAGGAGATGAGAAGCAGCGATAAAGGTCGAATTGATAGATTCTGCGTGCTGAATATGGAATCGCTTGGAGGTTGATGTTTACAGGCACATACAGGAAAGTGAGGAAGAAATGGTGAGAGAGAGGAAGACGGCTTCGATGCTGCGATTGAAAGCCTGCCATTCTTGCTATGTACCAGCCACAATCCCCTTCCACTTACCCGATCCCCGAGCCTGGCCTAGCTGTCCTTGCTGGCATACCCCAATTGTCCAGCTTTTTTGAGACACTTTGACGGACCGATCCCGACAGCTCCAGCTCTCAGCTCCTGCTTAAGCCCGGCTGTCCTCGGTAGGAAATTACCCCACACTTGGCAAGTGTGCTGCTCCCCACCAGGTTCAAGCTCCCGTCCCAGGCAAGTCGGGGTAATTGAGCTAGACCATATTCGATCTTGTAGTAATTAGGTAAGCAGACATCACAGAGAAGCGCACAGACCCGCGCCGTGGGGTGAAAGAAAGCTCAGCCAACCCAACAGTGCAGTGAGGAAAGGGCCCACTGCACTTAATCGAAAGTCGCGTCGTCGCTGTGCCACCGTGCTGTAGCCTTGCGCGACCAGGAAAGTGCAGCGCGAAGTGCCAACGCCCGAAATTTTACCACCGACATCAGCGGGACCTCCTTCAAGCACCGCCATCTCCATCCCTCCTACCTACCCATCTCGAGCATCAGCGATTCGAGTCATACGTCACTCCCTTACACATTTCGCCTCGAGTAGAGCCTTCTCTGCGACAGTCTTGCGACTACACCAGCCGATACTTTCCTTAACATTTCGACCTCTCGCCAGCAATCATGGCAGCTATGTGAGTGCCCATCACCCGCTCCTTCTTTCGCGCAGGTTCCACGCCCATCGAATGACCGAGAAACCATGCATCTTTTACGACAAATCCATCCCAAAATCCCGCGCAATTGCTTCGTTCCCGACTTTCCCATCGTGCGATAGCTAACGAGATGCCCCCTCCCAGAGAGAGCTTCGACGGCATCTACTTGGACCTCTCCAAGGAGAGCGGCAAGTGCAGATTTGCCGAGAGCGGTCTCGGCTGGAAGCCATCTGGCGGCGGCGACACCTTCACTCTCGATCACAGCACAATTGCTTCGGCGCAGTGGAGTCGAGCTGCCAAGGGCTACGAAATCAAGATTCTTAACCGAGACTCGCGCATCATCCAGCTTGATGGTTTCCAACAAGAGGTAATGACCTGCGCGCAAGCCGATCGACGATACAAGGATGGAATGCTGACTCTTCGTCTGGTGTGAAGGACTACGAGCGTCTTGCCAAGCTCTTCAAGAACTGGTACAGCACCGCCCTTGAGAACAGGGAGCACGCCCTCAGGGGATGGAACTGGGGCAAGGCCGATTTTGGAAAGGCTGAGCTGTCTTTCAACGTCCAGAACCGCCCTGCATTCGAAATTCCCTACTCCGAAATCTCAAACACCAACTTGGCGGGTCGTAACGAGGTTGCTGTCGAATTCTCAGCTCCCACGGACAAGAACGATACTGGCACCAACGGCCACCTGGGCGGTGCGCGCGGGAAGGGCAAGAAGGCGGGTGCCGGCAAGGACCAGCTCGTCGAGATGCGATTTTACATCCCCGGAACTGTCAAGAAGGAAGTGGAGGGCGATGAGGCTGGTAGCGACGCCGGCGGCGAAGAGGAGAAGAATGCAGTCACCCTGTTCTACGATACCCTGATGGAGAAGGCCGAAATTGGCGAGACCGCAGGCGATACTATCGCTACGTTCCTGGATATTCTCCATCTCACACCCAGGTATGTGCACATCGCTACGGTTACCCGTGACTTAACAGCTTCTGACACCGGAACAGAGGTCGTTTCGATATCGACATGTACGACGCGTCTTTCCGCCTCCGTGGTAAGACGTATGACTACAAGATCCAGTACGACGCCATCAAGAAGTTTATGGTGCTTCCCAAGCCAGACGAGACCCATGTGCTTCTTTGCGTTGGCCTGGACCCGCCCCTGCGCCAGGGTCAGACAAGATATCCGTTCATCGTCATGCAGTTCAAGAAGGACGAGGAGGTGACGATCGATCTTAACCTCACCGAGGAGCAAATAGACGAGCGGTACAAGGACAGACTCCAGCCTCACTACGAGCAGCCTCTTCACCAAGTCATCACCTACATCTTCCGAGGACTTGCCAACAAGAAGATCACAACGCCCGCCAAGGACTTCCAGACGTATGTGTCTCGCCATCCGTGCGAGAGAACCTGTGCTAACATCCATCCAGTCACCGCAACCAGTTCGGCATCAAGTGCTCGATCAAGGCCAGCGAAGGCTTCCTGTACTGCTTGGAGAAGGCGTTCATGTTTGTGCCCAAACCTGCGACGTACATCGCCTACGAGCAAACAGCATCCATCACATTCTCTCGTGTCGGCGGTGCCGTTTCTGCGCTGTCAACCTTTGATATCACCGTGCAGATGAAGAACGGCGCTGGCTCGTCACAATTCAGCAACATCAACCGCGAGGACCTCAAGGGGCTCGAGGAATTCTTCAGACTCAAGGGATTGCGTGTTAAGAACGAAATCGATGAGGAGACCAACCTCATTGCCGCAGCCATGCGCGACCAAGCCATGGACGACTCGGAAGAGGAGGTTGTCGGCGCCGCCAAGGCGGACCGTGGCTCAGCCGACGAGGACGAAGAGAGTGTCGACGAGGACTTCAACGCTGAGAGCGAGAGTGACGTTGCCGAAGAGTTTGACAGTGACCACGAGAGTTCTGGCTCAGGCAGCCAGGAGAGTGACGTGGATAACGACGACGGTGGCGAGGATGGCGAGGATGGCGAGGATGACGAAGAAGAGGAAGAGGAGAGGCCTAAGAAGAAGAAGAAGACTGGTTGAATGTGCTCTTCCGAGTTCTGGGTGTGTTTATCGGTTGGGTCGAGAGGCTGCTGGGCGTCTTTATTTGGGTGTCGGATGAAATGTAACACTACGATTATCTACTTCGACGCTGGCCGACAGGGCGTCGCGGAGCCGAAGCAAAAAGAGGTTAATAATTTTTGGAAGAGACCCCGCGAGTATTTTGCATCACGAGGTCCGATCCCTGCGTTCGCAACTAGTAGCGCATGAACCATTTACCTGGTGGTATTACTCAAGGCACCTTGCCGTAGGCAAGTGGTGTCTATGTAAGCTTTCCTAAACATCAGTGAGTCAACTTTGCACATCCAATACGACCACGCAGACAATCATTCTTGATGTCTCAACTCCCAGTCGTTTGTTGCTTTCCTTCTCACAGCCAATCCATCAACTTACAGCGGTCTCGCCATACCCGTACAACACCATGGAGGAGCCCGTCCAGCTACCAGGCTCACTAGCAATGATGCCCCGCCTCGGCCTCGGCGTTTACCAGCTCAGAGGGGAGGAGTGCTTCGCGGCCTGTCTGGCGGGGGTAGAGGCCGGGTACAAGCACGTCGATACCGCGCAGCTGTATGGGAATGAGGAGGAGGTTGGGAGGGCTGTTGGGGTGTTTTTGCAACGGGAGGAGGAATCAGATGTGGAGGTATCCGCTGGAGGGGTCACCAGAGAGGATTTGTTTTTGACGACCAAGGTTGGACGCTGGGAGAGCGGCGGGGAGAGCATGTTGGAGAGTGTTTTGGGGAGTGTGATGAGAGTTTCTGGGGAGGGAGATGGAGCTGGTAAGGGTGGGGGTTACGTTGATTTGGTTCTCGTACATCGTCCTGTTGCGCGGTGTAGAGATATCTGGAGCGTGCTTGGAAGGCTTGTGAGGGAGGGTAGAGCGAGGGCGATTGGGGTGAGTAATTTTGGGATTGAGGCGTTGGAGGAGATGAAGGGCTGCGAGGGGGGGTTGCCGTGTGTGAATCAGATTGAGGTAAGTTTTCTTCCGCGGTGTGTTGGAGGGCATACTGTACAAATAGTAGAAGTGTGCAAAGCAAGGTTTATAGAGGATGCTAATGAGCGTGAGAATAGCTTCATCCGTGGTGTCAACAGCGCGACCTAGTCGCCTACTGCCAACGGAACGGCATCGTCGTACAGGCGTACAGCCCGCTCGCGCGGGGCCGACGGTGGGTGGATCCGGTGTTGAAAGAGGTTGTGGAGCGGGTCCGGCGCCGTGTTGGTGTCCGGGACATATCGAGATCCGGGCGAGCGACGGAGACGAACCACCGTAATGATGACCCACAGGACCGGGAGACGGCAGAGACGACTCTAGCGGGGACGACGGCTACGGAGGTCACAGAGGTCACAGAGATCACAGAGGTCACGCTGGCGCAGGCGCTGATCCGCTGGTCTCTCCAGCACGGATTCGTACCGCTTCCCAAGAGCACTGGAGCAGAGAGAATCAGGGAGAATGGAGACGTGTTTTGGTTCCGGCTTGATGGGGTTGAGATGGGGATGCTGGATGGCTTGGATTTGGGGGCTGAGGGGGCGCTGTTTCCCAAGAACGTGAGTTGACAGTGGGTTGTTCAGGTGCCTTACTCGCAAATATCGATCGACCTGGCTTGCGTCTGAGGTGATCAAACCTGGAAGATGGAAAGCTGTGTGTATAGTTGCAGACTAGTTTGGCGAAATATGATTGATGGGCTCTTTAGATGATGAGTGTTTCGTGCCTGGCCAGTCTGCAAATTATATCAGATGCCTTCTCGTCGTTCATTGATAGATGACATAAGTAAGGTAGGTAAGAATGCACAGCAGAAGCGCCGACATGTTCACGAGGTGATTACAAGTGCCCCACGCAAGAGCATTGCACAGCGGCCGGGGCAGCGCGGAAGGTTCGCCGAGACCCGAACCGGGACATTATTCGGGCGCGGCGGGTTGGTGGCGCTGGCGCATAAACTTGCGAAGTGGGCGGTGGAACCATTCCAGGGCGGCCAGGACAGGTGCCAGCTTCACCTGGAATGTTCGATGCCCATCCTGGGCCATCCCACCTCGCACTGCACACTGGAGGGGCAGCGAAGGAGTGACCTGCCTGCTTGCAGCTTGGGGTAAAGATCGCCAAACAAACAAAAGCATTGACAAATGTCTGTTCTTTTGACCTGCGAGTACTTGACTTTAACTTTTCTAATTCCCCCAATCCAATACCTCATCATCGTCATTTCAAATACTTGACCCGATTTCAAAAGACGACGACCATGAGCGAAGGTAGCTTCCGACGTCCGTTGCGCGGCGGTTGCCAGTGCGGGCGCAACAGTTACATCATCGAGGTCCCGCAAGGCACCACCGAGAAAGCGCAGGTGCTCTTCCATACAGACTCAATGCACAGTAAGTCGCTTGGTCTCGCCAATTTGTCGTGATATCCATGGGCGAGCATTCTCAAACAATCCCGCCGTGCATACAGCCGACCATGCCTCACCTCTCCGACAGCGGGAGCTCCGCTAACCCATGGTCTGATGTACAGGAGTTCCTCTCGCAACCCCACTAGCCGCCATGATCCGAGTGCCACTCTCGTGGTATCACAGCTCAACCCACGCCTTCTACCCGGACGAAAGGCACTCCGCGATCCGCCGCGTTTTCGAATCACCCTCCAACCACCACCCCTCGAGACGAAACTTTTGCGGCTTCTGCGGCACGCCGCTGTCCTACTGGACCGAGAGACCCCCTGCCGAGGCGGGGTTCATCCATCTGACCCTTGCGAGCCTGCGAGGCGAAGACCTACGAGATCTGGAAGATCTGGGGCTGATTCCAGAGTTTGAAGAGCCGGAAGAACAGCCCGCTATTCCGACAACAACCACGGTAATTGGGAGAGAAACAAAGGGCGTACCTTGGTTCGAGGGCATGATCGAGGGGACCCGTTTGGGCAACCTGCGTCACAGCCAGGTTGTTGATCATAGTAAAGACGGGAAAATTAGGGTTGAATGGGAGATTGTAGAGTGGACCGAGGGAGACGACGCTACCGACGTGGCCCCAGCAGCGGATGGCGATGTTAATATGACGACGAATCATCCGGGAAAACGCAAAATGAACGACCGAGAGGATGAGGATGCGGCTGTCGACGGCATGCATTAAGCCTTGCCCATGTCGTGCATTACAGCAGCAGGGTAGGTCGTAATGAGTCCTGGGCCGTCTCGAGCTGGGCCGGCTCACCTTCGTCCCGGCTTCCGTACACCTCGGTGAGGCTCTGGATAGAGTCTCCAAAACAATAGCTATACTTCTGGCGCGGACTTTGTCACGTCGGTCTTGGAAGTCGGCGCAAAAGTGTAGCAGTTCAAAAGACGGTCTTCCGAATTTGCACACATAAGAGAGTGTGCTCCATGGCGGATATGGTAGGAGTTGGGATGGGCAGGCATACACTGTGTTGAATGCCGCGTCAACGATGATAATAGTAAAGGTGAAGATACCTTGAGATAGCTGTAGACGCGACCATGTATGCACATGCCTCAGCAGGGAATAAAAATTGTAAAATCTCCGATGATTTCCCGGTAGTCGTGTGCGTTTGTGTCGTTTGAGCTTCCAGTGCCTCAGCCGAAGGCTTGTTGGCTCCAGGTGAAGGCTCCGCCAGCCGGCCAGACGGCTTCGTCAACCGAAAACGAGTAGAACCAAAAACGTTGCATCATGGCCTTGACGACCGGGAAAGATGCTGGGCTTCCGCGCAGAAACGATAGATCGGTGGTTCTTCATGTGATACGGTGGACTAGGTTGTAATCGCGCAAACTAAGGTGCTTACACGGGGGCTGGCGGGCTTGGAGGGGCGGAATTGGAATTCGAGCAGGATGTGGCTGTTCGTGAAGTCGTATCTGTACATCCATCAGCTGCTTGAGAGAAGCATCGGATGGAGCAAAAAATCCCGGAAGAGGCCTCGAGGTAATGCCAGGTGTTCTGAAGTTGAGATGCCGTCTATATCAGAGTCCTGTTATGAAGCTGGGGACGAACAAGCTGGACGGTGCGGAGATTATGGGACGATAGCCGGAGTTGGAGAAGCTTATTGGAGTGACGACTGGACGAGCCGGATGTAGATAGAGGTGGGAGGGAGGCTCTCCCGTTCGGTGTCCGCTCACCGAAAGCGACGGGGTGGGGCCGGGGGTACTTCGACGATTTGGACAGTGGACTGGATGTGGCCAAAGTACGGGGCTTCGTGGTGGTTGCGGCTGGCTACCCGTCGTCTGGGTGTCGAGGAGACCTCGGGAGGATTCCCCGTGGCCATGGTCGGTCGCCTTATGCGAAGCGATTGCGTAGGACGAGACCTTGCAGAGTAGGCATCGAGCATGTCTGCTACCAGCCGGTCCTGACGAGGCAATCAGACATTGAAATCAGAGCGGATTGCGCTAGTGGCCGGCGGAATTGGGCCGTCACCGGAGTTTTGGCGACAATGTTTGGCGATATGCATGCCGCCGCCCATCCAGTGTGCGCATGTGTGCCGGGACAAGTGTGTTTTACGCAATCTGTAGAGTGTGTGTGATGTGTAAAGACAACAACGTCGTGCGTGGGCTGCAGAAGCTGTAGCGAATTCATGCTGGCGCTTGTGCCGAATAGAGACAAGTGCCCAATCATATGGGTTCGGAGATCATCAGGTGAGCGATAGAGGTTTGTTCTTGTTTCGAATTGGCTCATGGAGGCTGGTGGTAAATGGCGCTGGTAAGACGAGCTGGGCAGAAGAAAGGTAAATGTTTTGACGGATAGACGGGCCGTCGTGTGCTCTCTAGAACTCTGGGAAGCGGCGGAGAGGAGAGAAATGGGGGGCACTTGGGAAAAAGGGGACCCCACGGCGGGGTAATGGAAGGCACCCCTGGCCTAGGCGCAGATGCACTTCCCCTGTTGGGTGTCGGGTCGAAGAAACCCCAAGGAACACAGGAAGTCGTTACCTGCCTGGTTTGCCTCCAAATCTTCGGAAGGAGGCATCGTGATGAGAACGCGCCTACCTTACCTTACCTTGCCTCTTCATAACTGTACATGTACATCAAGGTTGTACAAGGTCACTTTACTGGCGGCAGCTGCCGTTGACATACCTTCCTTTCCGTAGCCTCTGCCAACTCTAGGTAGCGAATGAAACATGACGATGCGCTTCTTTTCGGTATTCCATGCACATTCTACTGTGAGAAAATCCCCGCGCCATCTTACCCAGTGACGAGATACACCGCTTGAAGTAGACGCTACCGGCGGGCAAAGAAGACAACTTGTCAGATCACGCCTCTGAACCCAATCCCTCCAACGCCGACGCCAATGCCAATGCCAACGCCAACACCATCCATCTTCGGGCCTTGTTCTGGTCTTAGCTTCTCGGTGTCGACGGTCCGACATTGGAGACGTCCTGAGTACCAGATTGACCAAGGCACTATCTGATACCACGTTCACTCATCCCATGTCATTGTCTGATGTGGTCTGTACCTCACTGCATACCTGCACACCTGGTACAGATACCTTGACACGATGCGGGTGTTTGTCCCATCCTTTTCTCTTCCCTGTCTACCTTAGTTGATTAATACTCGAGTAATCCTTGTATCTGGCTACCTTCCCTTTTGCCTAAACCTACCAAGGACGTCCAAGTACCCCCGTCCATCCCAAGGTCACAATGCCATTTTAATTGCGCCGCTCTGCTTCCTTCCGTCTTTTTTCTTTTTTGCATCTTATAAGTATCGTGGCAGCACCTCACTTCCCGTCTGTACGATTCCCTTTTGCTTCCTCCTCTCTCCGTCGCCTCCTTCTACATCTCAACTCTACTCTTGACCTCTTTTGGCCACTTATTATCAAGTGGTTCGTCTTTTGTCGGGGCAAATCATCTACTCTTGGTCGACCCATCATCATCCCACCGTCAAGACCATCGAAACCCCTCCATACGGCAGTCTTAGTGTAGGTGTCTTGCTGAGCACCGCCAACTCTGAGATTCGTAATACCAATTCTTTCTACAGTACCTAGCAGACTACTCTTCAAATCCGCCCATCATGTCTCTTCCCAACGACTTCCTTTGGGGCTTTGCCACCGCATCGTACGTATTTCATTCCATCATCAATCCGGCTCGGCCCATCCCCAAAGCCCTAGTTGTTATCACCATGCATATTCGCGCCTCCTTCCGCCGATATCCCGATTCGGACGACTTACAAGCATTCTCCCACCACACTTCGCCCTCCTCCCTCCGTCTTTCCCGTCCCGCCTGCAAATTTCCACTTCCCCTCCGACTTGCCCCCACTCTCTCATCTTTCCCCCCTCCCCTCATTTAGTGACCGCAACGACACGGCATGCGAGACCCCTGCTGACGCTATTTGTCCACCACTACAGTTACCAGGTTGAGGGTGCCGCCGAGAAAGACGGCCGTGGCCCTTCCATCTGGGACACCTTCTGCGCCATTCCCGGCAAGATTGCCGATGGCAGCTCCGGTGCCGTCGCCTGCGATTCCTACAACCGCACTGCCGAAGACATTGCCCTGCTCAAGTCCGTTGGCGCAAACACCTACCGCTTTTCCCTTGCCTGGTCGAGAATCATCCCTGTCGGTGGTCGCAAAGACCCCATCAACCAGGCCGGTCTTGACCATTACGTCAAGTTCGTCGACGACCTCCTTGAAGCTGGCATCACTCCCTTCATCACCCTCTTCCACTGGGATCTTCCCGATGGGCTCGACAAGCGCTACGGCGGTCTCCTGAACCGTGAGGAGTTCCCTCTCGACTTTGAGCACTATGCTCGCATCGTCTTCAAGGCCATTCCCAAGTGCAAGAACTGGATCACCTTCAACGAGCCTTGGTGCTCCTCCATTCTCGGCTACAGCAGTGGCTTCTTCGCCCCCGGCCACACCTCGGACCGCAGCAAGTCTGCCATCGGTGACTCTTCCCGCGAGCCCTGGATCGTTGGCCACAACCTTCTTGTCGCCCACGGCCGCGCAGTCAAGGTCTACCGCGAGGAGTTCAAGCCTACCAACGGTGGCCAGATCGGCATCACCTTGAACGGTGATGCAACCTATCCCTGGGACCCCGAGGACCCTGAGGACGTCGAGGCTTCTGACCGCAAGATCGAGTTCGCCATTTCCTGGTTCGCTGACCCAATCTACTTTGGCAAGTACCCTGACTCCATGCTCAAGCAGCTTGGGGACCGCTTGCCCGAGTTCACGCCCGAAGAGCTCGCCCTTGTCAAGGGATCCAATGACTTCTACGGCATGAATCATTACACGGCCAACTACATCAAGCACAAGACCACCACTCCTGAGGAGGACGACTTCCTCGGCAACCTCGAGTGCCTCTTCGAATCCAAGAGCGGCGAGAACATTGGCGAAGAGACCCAATCCTTCTGGCTGCGCCCCAACCCCCAGGGCTTCCATAACCTTCTTGTCTGGCTCTCCAAGCGCTACGGCTACCCGCCCATCTACGTCACAGAGAATGGTACCTCCCTCAAGGGCGAGAACGATATGCCCCTTGAGCAGATCCTCGAGGATGACTTCCGTGTCAAGTACTTTGACGGCTACGTCAAGGCTATGGCCGACGCCCACGAGAAGGACGGTGTCAATGTCAAGGGCTACATGGCGTGGTCCCTCATGGACAACTTCGAGTGGGCCGAGGGCTACGAGACTCGTTTCGGCGTCACCTTTGTTGACTATGAGAACGACCAGAAGAGATATCCCAAGAAGAGCGCCAAGAGCCTCAAGCCCCTCTTTGACAGTCTCATCAAAAAGGCTTAGGTATACTTGACCATGTTTGACTGTTGACGCGTAGGAAGAGGAGGTCGAAGGCATCCATCAAGATTGGATATGCATATCATTTTTGAAAATGTACAGAGAGTACTGAGCTGCTCATGATGATGTATGAAGATTCTTTTGTTACGATCCACCATGTAGTTTGGATATGAATTACCGAAATAAGAAGGGCTTAAATCCGATGTTGTCTGTGAAGCGAACCAGTAATCAATTAATGTGAGGGTCATCTCGGAAGCGCTTCCTCGGCTTACATTGTGACTGCCGGCTAAACTTAATGTTGTCACACCTCGCTTGGGAGCTTTATGTACTAAGTAGCTACCACTCAAGATTCATGTGGCTTGTCATCGGCAACTGAGGCGGCGTTTGTAAGCCATAGAGAACTGCCGAACCAGACTTTAAGCCATTGTGGCTCGGGGACGTAGCCAACACGCTACAAATTATACCGACGGGCCTTTTCTCGTTCTGTCTTCTTCTGTGTTTTGATGTGGTTTTGAGGTGGAGAAGAGAGGTTAGGTTATGGACGAGTCAATGGCTTCTGTGGAAAGAGTCAAGTGCCATTTTTGTATATTACGTCACAATCATCCTGCTAAGGGCCTATGGTTACAATGAGATGCTGCTCGTGGAGCCGCTGCCAACCTGTGAGGCTTTAACGCTGTTTATAAGAGTTTGCCGGATTTCGATGCGTATAAGCCATTGGGGTTGATGAATCTGTAGTAGCTGTGTTACATGATGCATGATTGAAAGAAATGCCGGGGACAAATTGTTGGATCGAGGCCGTCAAGTGTTACTGAAGCTAGATGTCACCGGTCGTAGGGGTCGAGATTTGCGGCAGACCACTTGGCTTTAAAGGGAATGGGATTGTTGTAGACGGTAGAGATGGTCGCCGGCATTAATAGCGGTGGCGTGCGATACTTAGATAGGTGAAGAGGAGGGCAAGGGGAGGAGAGAGGCGGCACCCGTTGTTTGCACCAACATCGATAGCCGAGAGCAGCCTTTGTCCCGTGCAATCGCCAATATCACCAGCAGAGCTTCTGGAACAAACAACATTAATTGCAACAATCACTTCGCTCTCAAACTGTTCAGTCAGGTGAAACGCGACCCCCCGGCCCCCCCCCCTCGCATTCACTTAAACATGTCACCGGACTGGTGGGCTACGTACGGCCTTTGTGCGTACTTATATCCCCAATTAGTCTCCCAACAAGAGTTACTCTTCGATCACTAATCTGATTCCTCTGTTGCCGATGCCGTTCCGGTGGCTCCGTAGTCGTTTGGCTTACGCGCAGCTACAAACCGATGAAGCAGCCTCGAGTACTTCATCATCGAAGTGTTGGCCTTCTCTCAATATCTTCACCCTGAGACAGCTCAAGTTTGCCGCACTGGCTGTTCTTGGACTTCTTTTGTTAATGGGTGTGGTAGTTTACAATCGTGATCAGATCGCAGCCATTCGAGCAGCTTATACGACTTCTCAACACGACAAGTCACCTGATGTCAAGTCTATAGACTGGTCTCGGTTTGCATACGTCCAGTATGTCACTCATAAGGAATATCTTTGTAACTCGGTCATGTTCTTTGAGAGGCTGTAATATTTGGAGAGCAAAGCAGATCGAGTCTTGATGTATCCCTCCTTCATGCTCGCTGATCCTCATGAGAGAGAACATGAAGGTACATCAGATGATGCCAAACTCCTCATTCTTGCTCGGGAGAAATACAATGTGAAGTTGGATCCAATAACAGTTCAACATCGAACAGTCTCAGATCGTAAGTTGTCCTTCCAGGATCATCAACCCGTCCGCCAAGAAGCTGACATGAGGCTCTTATCTAGCAACGTGGGACGACTCCTTCACGAAACTGCTTGCATTCAACCAGACAAACTACCATCGCGTACTTGCAATCGACTCGGACTCAACTCTCCTACAACACATGGACGAGCTATTCTCTCTTCCCCCAACGCCAGTCGCCATGCCACGCGCATATTGGCTTCACCAAGACGACCACGTTTTATCCTCCCAAGTCATACTCGTACAACCGAGCCAAGTGGAATTCACCCGAGTCACATCCAAGATCAACAACGCCGGAAGAAATGACTACGACATGGAGCTCGTCAACGAGTTATACCAGGATAGCGCCATGGTTCTACCGCACCGGCCTTATGATTTGTTAACGGGAGAGTTCAGTAAAGACAGCCATCAGTGGTACCTCGGCAGTGACGTAGAAACATGGGATCCAGTCGCTGTGTTCAACGAGGCCAAGTTGCTGCATTTCTCGGACTGGCCTTTGCCGAAGCCCTGGTTGGATGCCCCTGGGAATTTGGTCCCGGAGAGAGAGCTTAAGTGCGTGGTAGTGATAGATAGGCCTGGAAGTTGTTCTGCGAGAGATATCTGGCGTGGGGTTTACGAGGAGTTCAGGGAACGTCGGAGAGTAAGTCTGCTGGAAAGTTTTTGAGTGGTCTTGTGACAGCGTGGCTAACAACAAGACAGCGAGCCTGTGACACGATTCCCCTGGAATCACCAGAGAATGGTCGCAGGCGCCGTCGGTCATGGAGGAAATGAATATCGTGTCAATCCAGGGTGGATTTTTGGTGATTCTTTCTTTCTCTACAACTTCAAATTGATGGGTGATTGAAAATTTGAAGTAGACAAACGACCTCCTCTGTTACGAAACAACCTACACCTGTTTGATCAGTTCAAACTCGAGCTAGATCGCGAGTTGGGAAGGGCATAGAGACCACCTCACAGGCATCACCTGAGTCAATCTTTGACTGAGTGAATATGTGGCCTTACTGCACTCGTAGGAATGGATTCATTTGCAAGATGATTTCGATGCTGTTATTCCCTACATCTTCTAGATGTTTACTCATCAAATTGGATATCAATTGGATTCGTTTGCTCCAAAAGGGGATCAACCCCATCCCCCTGATCCAAATATAGAAAAACCACGCCAGTGAAAGAGGCCAAGGTTTCGATGAATCCTTATCAGTGAAAAGATTAGTAGGACATTTGAAGCTTCAAATGCTAGTTCTCTTACGTACTCGTAATTTGCTTGCATCGATGCAGGTCATCATACGAATGTTTGGCTACGAATGGGCCGAAG
Organism: Colletotrichum salicis; assembly: GCA_001563125.1. NCBI lineage: Eukaryota > Fungi > Ascomycota > Sordariomycetes > Glomerellales > Glomerellaceae > Colletotrichum > Colletotrichum salicis. The sequence goes on along the minus strand of JFFI01001298.1, from coordinate 4,896 downwards.
TTTCGCAAACACACAATCGCATTCGTTCTCACAGCGAGAAGTAACTTGGCTTCCGGTACCGTAAACGTACTCCCTTCATTCCCAGCAAGGTCTAGCAAATCAATGATGACCAGATCTCTTTTTGATATGTTTGCTGCTCCCAAGGAGACCATTTCTAGTCAGCGAAACCCGTTCTTCTTCTCCACGTTGTGATAAGTGAGCGATTGTGATGTAGACACCGTATTTCAACAACCACCCGTCACATTGGCTACAACAGACGCAGCCCTCCATCTAGCGCACGAAACATCAGATATAGATCAGTACCACCATTTCGTCAACCAAATCACGTCAACATTAGCCTTTCCAGCAGTCAAAAGCCACAAAAAGTTCATCTTGGGGGCTTATTGTGGTAGCTTGTTTGGCCAAGATCTCTACGAAAATGAAGGCTCTTGCCAGTGGTCTCCTCACCTGTATTCAAACATGCTTCAATGCAAATAATGTCACAAAGCTTGAGTATTCAAGCAAAGGTTTCGAAGTAGAAGGTGGCCTTTCGAACGATCCATTTATGAGACGGTACCGCAAGCAGCACAAGGATGTCTCAGCCTGGCTTTGCAGCAGTATCGAACACGTTCTTTGGAACATGGGCGCCGAAATCCCGTTGAGTACACTTGGGGATGATTCCGACCTTTCCGACATTGTATACGAAGCAGGTAGCTTTGCTACCAGAACGCTGGTTTTACCAAAATCGATGGGGCGGCATTGGTGGTTCCGCAGGTCTAACGGACTTATCATGGTCGTCTCGGTCAATGGACTGCGCTCTCATGATGGTAAAAGGCATACGGAAATTGGGCACAGTCAGTACGCGAGATGAGCCGCCACGAACCAAAAACGACTGCCGTGCCATTCAAGGCGACCTTCCACGCAGAAGGTGAGAAAACCATTGCGGGGGTTGTTGAACGGTTCGATACTGGTAGTGTAGACATCCGCAATTTCATCCAGCTGGTCAGTCTCGTCACGCCGTTATCTTTTGTGTCACCAAGTTTGGCTTCAGGTCTTGCGAGTAGTCTGCAAACATTCAGTGCACTTTCGACATTTGGGGACTGCCATTTCACTGAAGATACTACGATCGCCAAAGGCTTCTTCCGTCTCGACATCCAAAAGCCTGAATCCGATCACCGGACTTCTTAACCCCCCCCTCCTCTAGGAGCTCGTCAATGTCCAAATCCATACTTGCTAAAAGGTGGGATCCCAAGCCCGACGTGGGATATCTCAACAAACAGTGGAATTCTCTGCAATTAGAGAAGGACAAGTTGGAATCTCTCACGATTCAAGAAAGATCCATCAAAGTTAGGTGTCCTCGCTACGTTTACAAGGTCTTCGTCTGTACCGCAACGATAGTGTTAGGCGGTCTTGTGTCCGATTTCTTAGTAGGGGACAGAATTCCAGGTGTGGACCCCTTCAATTTAGCCATGTATTCATGGATTATCGGCGGCCTGATGCTACTTATAGCCAAGGTCAGACATGTCTCCGACTGGACTTGGAGAGAGTTCCTCTTGACGGAGGTGGCATGCCGAAGCGTCTCGGAAGTTGCCAGTCTCTCGAAATTGGATGAACAACATATCCTTCTGCATTTATTGTCAAAGGAACCGAACTCGATTTTGCGCACTGCTGATCCTTATCAAGGATGTTTCGAGAAAGATTCTGACGGCGACGGGTTTTCCATCGATGTAAAGCCACAACTCGAGACCCTCGTCAACGCAGGAATAGTGCCGATCAAAGTCCTTACTCTGGAAGGAGCTGCAATTGTCTTCTTACGATTGGCGTACGGTTCCCAAGGGTTCAAACCCGTCGAATTGGCTGGGAAAGCACCTGAAGTCGACGTTTGTTTTGAACCTCCTACCAAAGATAATCGCCTTCGCCGAGTCATTGTTCGTAAAGAAGTTAGCTGGACGAGTATTCTCGGGTTGTACAAGACACCAGGAGTTGTCTTCGGCTGACAAGGTTTCAAGCTCTGGACAGTACTTTGTTAAAAAAAAATGCCCACAATTTTATAATGTTTCTGAAATTCCATGTGTCGTCCACTCCAATACCACTTAGCCATCTCTCGTCCTGATCCTCAAATGATTGGAACGACGCGATCCCTCACTCCGGATTCGAGCAACTCGTAATTGTCGAGAGCTGCATAGAACAATACTCCTAGTAATAGAGAGCAAAAAATGATGACGTTATCAATCATTTGGTTCAATATCTCTTTCGCTCCGTCTTCTTTCTTGGGCCTCGAGTGACACGCCACTATTGTTCCTAGTCTGTTCAGGCCTTGATGAGTGTTGAAGAATAATGGTGACGTGCTGTAGGGAAATAACCCTTCAATCTGGGGCTTAGACGCTTCTAATTGTCTCCTAAAATGGTCCACATATTCTTGATCTTCAGGTGTCATTTGCAACTCTGTCTGCGTTGGCGAACCAGCGAAGAGCTCGTTACGCCGGTGACATCGTACGTCTTCGAGCAAGCCGACCTCCGAGACGTCCAACTTCCAAAGTAGCCTTTAGGCTGTCACGGCTGAGCTCGAAACCGTCAACGAGGTTGCGGAGTGCTTGAAACATCTTGTGATGAATGCTCCGCAGAGTCGTTCGTTGCTTTTGCTGTTCTGGCTTTTCCGGCATCGATTGCGTTCCGCTTGGAACGTTTAAATAAGCCCTGACGTTGCATTCTCTCTGCCTTTGCTAGTACTAGAGAAGTGACTAACAGAAGCTGGGCTCTACCATCAATACTTCCCAAACCATCGTCGCATTTTGCAAGCCAGGCATCTAGGTTCACCAGCTGTTTGTGCGCTGTTTTCACCAAGGGATTCTCTCTGATGAAACGGAATTCTCGACATGTTTCTGTCGAGTCTCCTTTGGATCACGGAGTAGACTCAGACATAGGTCAAAGTGTTCTGGGATCGACTCTCCAGGGATAGGCTGCCATTTCTCACAATTTAGCCTCTGCTTCACCCCCTGCCTTATCTTCAACGCGTTGCGATATATCGAGCCATGTCAAGCCGGGCCATTTTTTTTGATGCTCTGGTTGAAGTTGAATTCGAACGCAAAAATGGGCGAATCTTCCCATTCCCAGTCTCGAATGCCATCGAGTTGGGCATCGACCCAGAACCTCCCATTGAGAGTAATTGCCGTGAATGGGTTTTGATCTTCCCATACTGGTGCCGGGAAAAGCGATGGAGCGTACTTTGGTGACTTCGCCCAACGAAGGGCGATGGATGGTTGGTGCGCACTGTTTTCTCGGTTGGTACCCTAGTGTGAAGCATTCTGACTCTTTTTTTGATGTGACTGAATGTCCAGGGCCGTATAAAATCCCAAAGGCCCCAAAGGGAATTGTTGCGTGTGTTGATACTAGGGCCACAAATTTTTGTTGTCCCGTAACTGGATCATTCCTTGTGCATGAAACGACGCCTCTCTAAGTTTTTCCAGACTAGGCCTTGAATCAACCAAGCTTTCGTGGATCCGACGATGGTCAGAAAATGCCCCAACAATACCAAGAACCGGGTGCTGACGGAAATCGAATTGAAAGCCGTAGCCAATAATGACGGGATACGAATCTGGGCCATCATCCAACCGCTGCGCTCCAGCTACTGCAGTGATAGTCACGATTGCGCCGACCTCAGCGGAGGCAGGAACAGCAATGAAGTCGTCTGGAAGGTAGTCGGCAGTGATCGGCACAAGATGGAAGGCATCGAGACTTCCCAGTCCAGTAATTTCGAAAAGGTTTAACCACGTTGCTGGGCGTGAAGCATGACTGGATATGCGCGCTAGTATAGGCTTCTGAGACTCCTTGAGAGATGGCATCTTGCGCCTGTCGGAAAGATACAGATAAGTCGGGTTGTTTCTTCCACCATCGCAATCGTGGTTCATCTTCCTCCGATTCGACCACTGTCGTCAGGCGGCTCTGCAGATCGCTTAACCTCAGCAAAGGAGTGTAGGCGGTGTAGCTCCACGTCATTTCGGAAAATATCCATTTCCTTGTCGTATTCTTCGACCATTTGCCAATAGCTCGAGCGTTTGCTCTACGGCCGCCTTTCCCACCTGCAAGAACAGCTTGGACGATCAACCCAACCAAGAGTGTGAAGCCAAAACTGACGGGATCCCAGTTGTATCCCTGCTTCTTGACTTTGTTTTTCCTCTGTAAGGAACTGCAGTAGAGAGCGAAGTAGGCAGTCTGTCGAAACCTGGCTTTCAGGGCAGTTGAAGCCGGCATTCTCCATGGCAAGAATTCGAGTAGAGGCAAGTTGATGGAGGCTTGAGGAGGATAGTGGCTTGATAAAGATCTGTTCTTAGGTTGTATTTGTGGTAAAGGATTAAGGGGCCTAAACAATAGCTGATCAATGAGCGGACATCTGCGTTGCAGCCTTACAACAGTAGGAGATCTGGGACATTTTTCGCAACCCCCTTATATGCACTTCTTCTACTCCGCAACGGGTACGCAAGTGAAAACATCATTTCGGTGTGCTGCATCAAAGTTGCAACCAACGTGCATTAACTGTCTACAGGACAGCCAGATAATCGGTCTATAACAGGATGACCCGCAGCCATAGGCGCCCACGTCGTAAGTAAGGTAGCCTTGGCAAATCAAATACGGCTGAGGGCATGATAGAAAGCGCTTTCGGTTCGAAGATCGTCTTGATTTATCCCGTCGGTATAGCCCAGTGCGTCACGCCACCTAAGCTGCATGCTCTTATGGTATGAAATAGATGTCAATCATGCCTCAGAAATGGTCTTGACAGGCACCGCACCAGGATTCTCAGTGCCTCCGCCGCCCTTCTTCTCATCATCCCTTTCACCAATCGACTTCCCAGACGACCGATCCTCCCCTTCTCCCCGTCCCCCAGCCACACTCACACCCCCAGACCCAACACTACCCCCC
>JFFI01001297.1:0-22853 GCA_001563125.1 Colletotrichum salicis | reverse complement strand
GGGGGGGGGGGGGGGGGGGGGGGGGACATGTCGATTTCTTTGGCGATGGGTGGTGAGCAAGCAGGGAGACGGCGGACGAGGTGAGATGGTGGGTGGTGAGGAGCTGATTGCCGGTATGGTTAGCTAGGCGGGGATGAAATGATGAGTAGGAAAAAAAACCCCCCAAATTGAAAAGGAAAGAAAGAAGACGAAGAAGCAACCCCTCACAGGTACTCCAGCCAGACTGTTAGACAGTCAGACCAAAGAAAGAAATCCTCACGACCCCTCGTCAAGCGCTTGCTTTTTGCCGTTTCGGCTGCCTTGCTGAGATGGATTGCACACCTTGAAGAGTCAGAGTCAGGGACCCCTAGAAAGAAGCCGCCCATGATGTGTGCATCTCGGTCGTGCTCGGTATCCGTATGGATTGTTGGTCGATACGTGCTCCCATCTGCTTCCCATAGTGTCCGAGTTCAATTGTACCACCGGCCGCCGCCGCTGCCGCCGCGTGGCTTGCGACGACACAGCTGTCAGATCTGACAGGTCATGTCCGCCTCGTTTGTCCACCAACAACAGCCATTGTATCGCATGACAGAATCGTCGCCTGGCCCCATGAGCTGCATCACGTAGTCTAGTGGAATTACCCCCGAGAGTGAAGGTCAGCGAGAAAACTAAGAAAGAATGAGAAAATTCGCTATTCCTTCTCCGATCCGATACTCGGCTGGACATCAACACATTGACATGATGGTTAATGACAACGTGCGGGTCGAGTACGGGATGAACGGACTCGAGCCGCTCAGGACGGAGTATAGGTCAGCGCAAAAACCACGACGGGCAGGTCAGATATTCTGCTCACCGCTGTTTTGCCGTTGTGGTGCAGTGTGCCTTTACTGCCCCAGCCATCCATCCCATGCCTGCTCCTCTGAGCCAGCCTATCCTCGTTGCCTTCCTGCGTGCTCGAGGACCCCATATAGCTCTCCCCACCAATTCATGTACCAGGTGCGCCGCTCACTCAGCACGCTCACGGTGGGCAACGTGAGTCTTGTGCAGTAGCATGCTTGAGACGCTGCCACGTTTCTCGAATAAGTGCCCTACCATCAGTATGATCAGTCCACCATTGGAGTTGGAGGGATTCGACTGCTTTCAAACACGCCTTCTTGCCGACCAGTCTTTCTGATGAGACAGTATGGCATAGAACCAGGGAAAGGTCATGCTCCAGGGAAACCTAGGAAAATATTCATCCGGATCGTTGGTGGGCCGAAGCTGATTGCATTCCATTCGATACACTACACGTCCCGCGGACGGGCTGGTCAGCTTGCACGACCTTAGTGCGGCGCGTCCTGTACCTCAGCCATGGTGTGCCGCACCGTACCTAGTTCTCAATCGCCGCCGTTGGACGTGGAGCTGGCCCAGTCTGCTTCGCCTACGTACCGAACGACGATACAAGGAAGGGTTGGGGACGGACTACATGCGCAGCGGGAAGTCTGTTGAGCAACCGTCAATCGTCCATCCGGCATGGATCCTAGCCTATGGTCTCGTCTTTCGGCTGCCTTGTCTCCTGGTCCTTGCTGCGGGTGTCCCCCTCTCCACTGTCCGCCCGTCCAGCCTGCATGTGGTCGAGGTCCCGTGGGAGACAGTTGATGTGGCTGGGCACACACCCGGAACCAGGAGCTATGCACCTATCTGCATGGTGATAGGCATGGACGTTGTAGCTCCTGGCATCCTGCTAGCCCACGTAGACTGGTCTTGGGCCATCGATCAGTAGTGTTACGGAGACGTCTGACGTGCTACTGTTCGAATAGCCAGCACGGCTAACTGGGTGAGTTTTCCTGGCGGCGCACTCAGGGGGAAGCGCTCCGGCGAGGGCTGCCGCTGTGGAAAGCTTCCGATGGTGGTGGGTTGGCAGGCGGAATATTGCTAGCAACAGCCCTGGTCGAACTCATTTCTCGACGACGCGTCTCGATCATGAAGCTTTCACCGCATTCTGCCGTCCAGCCCTCATCCATGGTTTTGCCCTCTTTCTTCGTCTGATATCCATCGATCGGAGCCTCAGTCTATTGCGCTGTGCAATCTCCACCCATGGGCTTGCCGCTTGACTCGACCAGGTCAAATTTCCCTGCTCATTCGATCTGGGCTGCTTTGCCAGGTTTGCCCGGCTGGCAGGCTGCGGCAGTGTCGTAGCATGTGCAGAAACCTGTAAGCGCACTGTGTCAATAAGTCACTTCTTCTCCCATTGGGGTCTCCTGGTGCAGAGCGAGAACTGTACATGGTCTTGGGGCCATTATTCCCGGTCACCCATCCCCACTGGAAGTGATTAAGAACGGGCGGCTTGTCTCGGTAGAAGGGCTGATCGGATTGTTCCCCACGCGCCATCAAGATTCAGTCGAATGCTGAGGTAGAAGTAAATGACACGTCGTCGTCGTCGCCGCGTCCATCGCAGGCGCTAGGTTGAGTGTCTAATATGCTTTCGCCACATGATGGGAATGTCTTTGATTAATCTCGGGGCGTACAGAGTACAGGGACAGAAATCCCTTGCTTCCAATACCACCCTTGGTCTCCAACTCGGTGAATTGCCACCGACCCCTCCGGTGAAGGGCCAAAGACTCGGCATTCGCTGGAAGAAACGGACAGAGGGAGGGGTTAAAATGTGGTCACAACGGCCCCCATTATTGCACGGCTAGCCACCGTTAATGTGCCCAAGAGTCAAGCCGAACAAGCTGGGGCAGGGACCGGGTACTCAAGAAAGCTGCCAAGGTCAAGGAGGTCAGTTGGACCAGGATGGAAAGTCTCCATGTACTGTATCGAACGAAGGAGGTCCGAGATGCCAGATCAAGTGGCAAGACTCGATCGGCCAAGCGAGTGTGTCCAAGGTTTTCTTTTCGGACGGAATGAAGGGGTAGGTAAGGTTGTAGGTAAGGTGACGAGAAAGGCGGGGGGGGGGGATTGTGTGAGGTACGAGTATCGAAATGGTTGAGGGTGCGCCTTAGGGGTAGAGGTTCCATACACAATGGGGTTGAAGTTTGCGTGGTTTGGTCGGGTCAAGGTATCTGAGAAGGAGTGCGCGAATGGGAGGGTGGTTGTCGTGGCGGGCTGTGGAGAGCAAGGGAATCGAAGGTAAAAAATGGGGAACCTCGCGGGAACGACGGCTGCATGCATACGCTTTCCATCACGTGATATCCCTAAACTCAATGTCCCCTGATCTGTCCAATGGCCTTTGACAATCAGAGAACACCCCCAGCGCCACCAAAAGACGATTGCCTGTTAATAGCGTCCCAGTCGCTTGGATGCTACTTCTCGCCAGTCAAGTACCGGTACCAGAAGCCGGGTAGGTGCCTAGATAGACAGGGTAAGAAGAGAGAAAAAAAAAGGCCAACCCTGAGCTCAAAGACCTTCAAGGTCAGCGCATCGATTGATTGGTTGGTTACCTGACAGACTTGGTTGGTCTGTTGGGTTGGCCTGCTGAGCAAGATTTGCCGTGTCATTCTCAAGGTACTTATCTTAGGTATAGTCAAGCTGCGACAAACCTCCATGGGGGCCTCGTCTGAGTTGACTTTGAACGGACGGAGACAGAGTACTTACTGTGAAATATGTACGAATCGTTATCGCCCAATACCTCAAGGTGGCCCCGGCCTAGGCAAAGTACGCACCATCAATATCGCGTCTTGTCAGCCCAACCAACCGCGTAGGCATAATGCCAGACCCGGGGAAAAGATAGATAGACTCATTCGGTGAGCGCGGACCAGCCGGCGGCAAGCGTGCATTTGACTGACATGCAGGACGTACAGGTTGGTCTGAATCTAATGAAGCAGGCCGTCGAGAGGACCGGACTGGCAAGCTAGCAGCACGCCTCCCTTAACTTGTCTGGTACTGGAGCGTTGACCAACTTGGGCTGGTGGCTAACATGGGACCATCTCCTACCACACTATCGCTTTCGTGCGAATTTCAGTGCGTGCAGACTGCGGAAGCTATCCTCGAGCGTTGCCATCATCTTCCCCGACACCGTAAGTTGGGCGATATGGCTCCATGAGGCCCGGCCCGTCTTTCGAAATGGTGCTTTTCGTCCCACTTGGGATCCTTCACCACGGCGCGGACTGGTCTTACCGCAACGAGCTATTCAAAAACTCTTAGTCCTGACATGGCGCCCAGGCCCAGGCTACTACTCATCATTACTATGTCTTCTGTAGACAATTGCGTGGCAAAAGCTACTTGCAAAACATGGCGGCGCCCTGAGGGGACACCATGTCACCATCGCCATCATAACTGTTGCCCAGTTGCCATGCTGCCATTCCTTGCGGATCAAGTAGAGACACGTAGGGTTGCTAAAATGCCGGCTGAGATTTTCAAAAGTCTCTCTCGAAATGCGGCGGACTACTTGCACTTCTGGGCCTCATCCCCGCCAAGAGACCGAGCAAAGTCGCGGAAAGAGCGACAATAAAACCGTTCCTAGCACACATGTAATCGTCGGGCGATGAACGAGCGCAATGGATGCTTGGCGCTAGGATCAGGCTCAAGCAGTTCGTGAAAGAATTTGAGGTTCAGATACGGAATGGGTGAGCTACAAGCACAAGTAAGCAAGATAGAACCGAAAATCTCAGAAACAACCTAGCATCGTCCTTCTTCTGAGGTTTGAATGCGACCACAGGCTCGAGATAGGTGAGTTAGTTTCTAATCTGCGCGTATGGATAGAGCTCTCTGTCTTTGCCTGTCAATGTGGCTGGCGAATTCTGGCGACACGCATTTAACGCCGTGTAGCCTTGGGTTTTCGCCGTCAAAGTCGACCACTGGGGCCGCTGATCCGGGGAGGAGGCAAACCTCATTCCCCGTCTTGTGCAGAATATCTACGCGGGATTAGGCGGCGTAAGTTGAAAGCATCGTCCTTGGCGAGGGTTGAGAGACTCGAACGGAGCAGTGTGCAATGTACCGAGCGGTTGATCGATTTCTTGTTGAGGCCAAGGTACTATGAATCCGCTCAATAGTGTTGATGTTGTTTGTGTGACATGAACGATGTCACTGTGCTGATCCGCTTATTGAAATGGCTCGAGTCCTTGAGGGGTTGTAGCAATGCGGCGAAATTGTGTAATAAAGCTACGCCTGGACCTTGAAGCACAGCTTGCCAATACCGGCGAAGGAAGTCAGTAAAGCATTTGCTGTTCAGCTCTTTCTTGGATTGCTTTTCCCGTCACGCTTCCGAAAATGTAGTGGAAATTACAAGGTTCGAGTGCGTGGAGTTGGCCAATGGAGGTTGATGCGATACAGTGTAGAGAGTACAGGCGTGACACTGGTCAGTTCTGAGTCTGTGGATGAATCTGGATCAGCCATGACATCCGTATCAGGAGAAGCGGTGGGAGGGCTGTCCCTAATTGTCCTCGAGCAAACTCTACATCTTGCCCTAGCAGTAAGCGAATAGGAAATAAACAAGAATTCCGGGAAGCTCCAAGCATTCGCGAAATATCCCGAGGCAGTCTAATGTCATGCCAATGTTAATTAGGCGATGGACCATCGTCTTGGGTTGATGATTGAATCGTCTGTATTGGGATTCAAACTGTATGTGGCGGCGTAAAACCCCTGCGATCTCTTCCAACGGTTAGTCTCGCGACAGTCATCGGTCCCTGCAGACCAAAATCGCCGTGATGATGTTCCGTGCTGAGAGCGTAGGTCGAGCGAGACGGGGCAGATTCTTGGATTATTGGCAGTAAGCGGGTTTCCAGACCGAACAGGCAAGCTGAGGGTTGTACCATACGTGTTGGTGAGATACCTGGTCTCGCGCCACCCAGGAATGACATGACGCTGCAGCTGACATCGAACTGGGTTAGGAGCAGATGCAAGTGCATCCTAGCAGAGGAAGTATTACTGCATCAAGCAGACCTCCCTTCGTGGTTCTGCAACCTGCCCAGAAGTGGTGCACAGACATGAAGGCGTTGGTCTCGCGGTGAGATAGATTGCCGTAGGGCCATCCGTATTGGCGAAGGTGATGGATATGCGGGATATGTACGACGAAACGGCAGAAACGGGAGTATCCTTTAGGGAGCGGGCGGCGCGGCGTTGCATGGTCGGCTGCCCCCGGTCCTTGCGCAAGCCCCCGGTTCCCTTTGCCTTAGCGCGACTAGGGGTAGGACCAAGTGAACCCCAATCTCGTCCGCTCGCTCGCTCGCCTGCTTTCAGGTTCCCCTGGCGGCACATCATCGGAACCGTCTTTCGAGCCAGTGCAGCCTGTCATGAAGCGATTCGAAACCGGAGTGCTCGAGGCAGCGGATAGAAAGATCTGACGGGCGCGATTCATCAACGCTACTTGATCTAAGGTGCGTCGAAAGCTGCGCAAGACAAAGGGGGGCGGGGCTGTCTCTGCCCGACCCATGAAGTCGGTACGAAGTATCTGTTTGTATCGGGTACATGAGAATTATGGACACCGGCAAACTCCCAAGAAGAATCCATGAGCCCGGTGGAACTCGGGGGGGGTAGCCCCTCCCGCCAGAATGGACCGCTAAGGACGGAAAAAGAAAGTCTGACAGGCGATTGGGTCTGCCTTAGTCGCCCATGGCCCGACGACGGCGCTGTTAGCACAAGCCTCTGGGACTGGACCGAATCTATCCTGCTGCTGCTGCTGCTTGCTGCCAGTGGGGGTGTGGACGGGCGTCGCGTTATCGCTTTGTGTCTCTGGGGCAGCCGACAGGGCGCACATCGGACAAGTTGATCAGTCAAGTGATCACCCGTAGGTGTGGGTGGGTAGCGGAAGAACAAAGGCAAGTTCTTCACCAACATTTGTCGAATTGACGCGGTGCGTCACTTTCTTGAATCGGGGTTGAAAACGCAGTCGCACCATTACCACGTCGTGTAGTGATAGAGGATGGGCTGCAGCGATGTTTGCACCGCCGACAGTGTAGATCGCGCGGCTGCTTCGAGGTCGCCATTCTCAACTGTGATAAAACAATGCCCAGAAAAAAGACTCTCTTGGTGAGGGGAAGAAGAGCGGCACGGGCGGGTGTTCTGTTTCGCACGCGCGCTCTGCAGGGTATGCTTAAACCCACCGAGCAGTACTTGTCCGCGTCTGATCATCGTAGATCTGTTGGTATCCGTATCTTGGTTGGTAGAGGACATCCAGCCTAGTGCCTGCTGGTCTCTGGCAGTGTAGTGTGCTTGGTTGCGTGCAGATGGGATGAATAGGTAATGAATCGGTAGGCGTGCGCGATGTTTGGGCTGCAGGTTTGGTGCGCTGGATGGCATCGTGTCGCTCGCCCGTCATGCCAGAGTGAAGGCTTCCCAGCATCAGACCGTATTTAGCGGGTCTACTAGCCGGTAGTTGGCGGACGGATAGTCGGCGTTCCATCAGCTCGGTTCGCGTCAAGAAAATGACGCCGGAGGCGATAGTTTGAACAGTTGCGCCACAATCATAGCGGCGGAATGGGTGCAAGACATGACATTGGCCTGGCATGGCAGGGTAGGTAGACGGGAGTGTCTAATGATTGGCGAATGGCGCGCAGGTACTGGCTGAGTGTTGCCGCCGGTACGGAGCACGAAGCCATTTCTGATGCGGCTGGTCTACGGGCAGGTTAGGAGATGGGTCAGGGCTCAGGGCTCTGGAAGGGACGGTGAAAAAGGATTGGAAGAACGTGCGCCGATTTGCTCCCGCAGACCAGCAGAACTGAGGGTGCAGCTCGTCACTCGTGAGCCCCCCCTGTCGCAGCGTGTTGGATCAAGGATGGCGGCTTCGCATTCAAATAACTCGTCGATGGGTCACAGCCGAGCTCCAGATGGGGTAAAATGACAAGACCCAATCATCGGCGGTACCGGGGCTGCTTCGGTCGGCCCAGAATTGGGGCATCGCGGCCGCGTGGTAGTTTTGCGTTTGTCGGAGGGGCAGAGGGGCGGAGTGAGGGAGAAATTGAGGGGCATGAAGAAGCGTCGTCCGGAGTATGGCCTTGAAGTTGATCTGAGTGGGTGAGTGTGGAGGGGGATCGGAGGAATGGCGCAGCTCAGTACCAAAGAGATGGTGTTACTCTGTAGAGGTGAAAAAGAACACCGATGCCCAACGATGCAAATGCAATGACACAGGGCAGGACCTTGAGGTGGGAAAGGCAAGATTGAGGAAGGATTCCCTGAAAGGCTGGAACAACCGTTGAGACAGGGACTGGACACAACGGGCGGCGATGAGGATGGTCCAGTGAGAGAGGGTGAACCATGATGGAGGAGAAGCTGAGAAAATTAAAGCGATGTGATCTAATGTGGAGGAGGGGAGGAGAGGGGGGAGAAGGGTAGCCTCAGGAGGGGAGGGAAGGATCTCTCACCAAAGCGTGGAGGGGAAAAAAAAAGAAAGAACGAAAAAAAAAAGTGAAACAGGGATCCCTAGGCAAAGTGCGCCACTATCCAATCAACTATTCGCTGAGAAGACGGGGCCAGCTCCGAAGAAGACGGGCAGAGAACCCCGATCTACGCTCTCTCCCGTCCTCATCCAGTCCTGTGGGAAGGTGGGAAGGTACCCTACCTGTAACGCTTGCGCCCGGTATCCGGGCAGGTACCAACGGCTTTGCCTAAAGGCTGTCCTTCCCTCTCGTTGTGAAATCGATGATTGGAAGGAACTCACGATGCGGGAGCAGAATCTTCTGTTTCGTGCTACCTTAATTGAGGCAACTGTCAACCAAGTCATTTGGAAGGAGAGGACCGCGGCAATGTCTCCGTACCTACCTTAAGGGAAGGTATCCGTACTGAACCTTCCATTCCCCGTCCTGGCCACGAAACACCCCGACTGGCCATACGCCCGCGCCTGCTTGAATTGACGATGATCCTCTTCAACCTTCCCAGAATGACCCAAACTTGAAGGCAGCGATGTTCCCAATGTATACTTTTACATTAGGTAGGCACGTAGGATAGGCAGGCACGTTGAGTACCTATACACCGACTCATCCGCCGTGGCCCTTCCCTTTCCGAGATCTGTCAAAAAAGCCGGGCGCATTCAATTCCGATTACCTTAAAGGCAGGCAGGCAGGCCATGCAAGGCACCTGCCTACCTGAGCAGCTAGGTAAGGTAAGGCTGGAGGGCAACTCCCAGGTTCCTTCCATGGAGTCAGTCGATACCAGAGCAAGACAAGCACCTTCATAGGTCTTTCCAGGTTCTTCTCTTTCCTGCCTAAGGTATCTAAGGTATCTTAAGGTAACGTACGCAACGTCCCGACTCAGTCTACGCGGGAACACTCACATCTCGCATTCATGTTCTACCTTATTTTCAACGAATTTTCTCTTCTACTACGAAAGTGGGATTCGACTGCAGATATTCATCTCACCTCATTACTGAACACTTATTCCTCGTCTCATTGATTGTAAGCGTACAAGTGGTCATGGACTTGACCAAATTTGCTCGCGCAATGGCACCATGCCCCGCCCCGCCCTCTATCGTAAGGTAGCTACGATATCGTCAAAACCTCACAAGTCAGCAGGGCCTAATGGACCAGGCAAATCCTTGCATTCCAGAGCCAAGTGCCAAGACCGTTGACGCACTCTCGGCCGACATGGTGTATGGCTGACCGCAAGCACATGGCATCGCTGTGGGAGCTCCCGCCCGTCCCATCTGCTTCACGTATCACCCCTTCAAGGCTTCAACCCCGCTGTGTATCATGCACCAGGTCACACCGTCACACATTTTACACACTTTAGCGTCGCATCGATTTCATCTGTTTAAACACATGGACGGACAGACAGGGTATCCCGACCGCCTTCGGCTTCAACTTCACCAACCACACCAACTGTGACGGAACAGCAGGGGATCACCTGTGGGTTGGCTTGGATGTGATGGGACGGGACATTGCTGGACTCGCTCGTTAGCCCCCGAACATCCAATGCCACTATACGCAACCACGAGGCACGGCAATATACCTTTTGGGAACATCGAGCCACAGCTATCGCGACTAGCCATCTGTACACTACTACTGCGCATGGTGGTCCGCAATCGACGCATTCCACCTCTTCCATCCATCTCGCGACTTGCCGCCAAGCGTAACAGAACAGGTGAGCAGGTCCGCCAGACAAGATACTGTCCCTGTCCTATCGGGTCTCCGTGCCTTTCCATCAAAATGCCAGAGATTTCGACCACCGGCACATTGCAGCCCAATATGGAATGACACACAGGTTGGACTGCCATTTCTCGACACCTGGAAAAACCAAGTGGTGAGCCGCGGCGGAAGGATGCAAGTTGGTGCACGCCAGTTCCATATTTGAACTCTCCGCAGGATACCGATGCTAATGATTTAATTAGCCTGCTTCCTTCCTGGTAACGCCCTTCATTGGCCCATGTTCGACGTGAGGCAAAGCCAACTGGAAATCTCGGGCGAGCAAGACAGTGAGCCCAGTCGGGGAACTCAGAGCCGTTCCCATTCCAGTGGTGCAAGTGTTGCCAAGAGCCCGTTATCCTGGGAGCCTTCGGGCCATTCCACGTCGGCCGCGCGGTTCCACCCACTCTACCACTGCCCCACCAGGACTTGGGGTAGGAGTACGGAGTAGGTTTCCTTGTCGCTGTCAGATTACCGCCAGTTCCCGTCCCAGTTCTGGGTCAACGACCAGGCCCGAAGAGCGACCACGAGTGCGGGCAAATCAGCCAGGGCAGACGGAGCAGGGGGGCTGGCAGGCATCATGGGGGGCATGGCTCCATCCGCACGCGGCCTGGAAGCAACATGGGCCCAGACAAGAGGTCAAGACTCAGGAGAGGGTACCCGGGTGGCATCTCAGTGGTGCAGGAAGGGTGCCCCGGCCGATTACCCCCTGGGCTTACTGAGGAGCGAGCCTGCTGACCGGCCCATCATCATCCATTGCCATGATATTCGCCGGAAGCGTGCAGAGCAGTGGGCCAAACGGATATGATCAAACCAAAGAAACAGAGTCAGCCGAGAGCTGAAGACAAGGTCAACGCCAACCGCGCATCATTATGACAGCGTCGGCCAACAAGAGCGATTATCGAAGAGAGTCCCGCCAGGGATACCACCAGAACAATCCACCGAAATTTATCGAGTTGGTCTGTTGAAGTTCGGTCAACAGCTCGCTGATCATCGTCAACGGTGTGGAGGCATGGGATTTGTCTCTCAAGCACTTATCAGCAGCAACCAAGTTCTGACAGTCGACTACTCTGTCAATCTATCCTTGTGAGCCATGGAACTAGAAAAAGAAAAATTCTCTTCTTGAGGAATCAAAATGCCAATTTCACTATGACACGCGTTCATCCAAGTTGGCAAGCACTCAGACAGGTTACACAGTGACCCTTGGACTAAGCGGTTACTGGTCAGTGGTACACGCAAATTGGGGCCCACACCCTTTCGAGAATCTCACAACACTCGCAAATTGGCCATCTCAGACCAGGCTAAAGGACATTAGAGATTTGCATTATCGTTCTGTTGCTTGCCTCTGAAAAATGACCAGAAAGCATTCAATGGCGCGATATCTGTATGTACCTTACTCCGGGCAGCATCGAAACCCAGCTATCCTTCTTTCAGTACTGGGGTCTGTGGCCAGGAATTTCTTCTTTCGGCTTGGTTTGGACACCTCGCACATTTGAGTTAGACACCACGCCGAGGCCTACCTACTCAAGCATGCCTCTTTTCCCTATTCATGAGCCATACAAAAGGGTACGGCTGTCAGCAACGCCCCCGACAAGAGGAACGGATCGAGTGCAACGGTTTCTGTTTGGCTCCTACGGCCGAACGCGGGCCATCGCGCGACCTGCCGGGAGATAAGGTAGGCTTCAGCCATTAGCGGCCGGTGCGACGATACAGATTGACAGAGCAACTTCAGCCCCTAGACTCGATTTTGCTCCAGAGTACGACCCAGCAACCCTTTGCTTTCGGAATTTTGGGCCTTAAGGGGTCATCCTAGCCAACTTCGTAGTACTTAATCGGAACGCTTCAGATTAGCCGGTTCAATTTCCAGTCATCACTAGTAAAGGACTCGACGAAATACGCCGTCTGGTATTTCTGAAACCCGATCATCGCAGATTTCCCGCCCGGGATGCTGTGGAGTTGATAACGCCGACCAGGGCATGATGGCTTGAGTGGTTTTGGGGTTTCGGGGGCCTGGCATTTCCAACATGTTCACAGTTCACTTGTCGCAGAGCACCAGCTGCCATTCGTTTGGCAGAGGAAGTCCAGGATGCACACTACCTTACACATGGATTCCTCAGCATATCAGCCCACCTGAGTGGACGGGGGTTCGTTCCGATCGAGACCCGTTGGTTGATCTATTCCGTTGGACCGTTGCTGCCCACAAACAAGCGTGGAGCGGCGAGGCGCAGGAAGAAGACATCACAGGACCACGGAGCGCTGTGACGCAGACTCACGCAGCTAGGAGCCAGGCAGGGATTTGTTACTGGTCCTGCTGCTGCGGTGGTATCCGTACGGATACTCAGTACTCGGCGTGGCAGGCTATGAGTCCCCTCTGGATTCCTATTTCCCGATTAGCCACGGATACCTACGAAGTAGTGCAAGTGCATTGTTATTGTGGACGTCGCGTCTGCATATTCACATCTCAATGACTTTCTACATCGCCAATCCATTCCCCTAACTACGTCGTCGCGGCCCGCGTCCTCTTCGCCCATCCCACTGGATCCGGTTTTCCAGTATCAGCTGGGCCGTGCCTTGAGGCGCGACTCAACGCGTTCGTATGATCGTATCCGAAGTCAGGATTCCCAGTCGAGTTCGCATCAAACTAGGTTCTTGTTTTATTGCAGAAAATGAGGGCCCCCTTGGGTTACTCCTAGGTCTGCGGTGTGCCTCTACCTCCGCACCACCGCTATTATCCGTACACTCCACTGCAACGGAGTTCACGGGCTTCGAGGCAACGAGACCCCGGCTACGGCACCCAGAAGTTCGCCTCCCGTCGGCGTTCCACGGCAAGATCCGCAACACGGAGAAATGCGGGCATCCCAAGGTCTGCCCGCCCGCGCGTGCGGCCCTCCCGCGAATCCCCATCAGAGTTGGGCAGCTGTTCTGCTTCGTGACCGGACTGACTTAGCCTGACATTTCCGTTCGACCTAGCCACATCAGCCTCCAAGTACGGCTGCCTGATTGCTTAAGCTCGGCCCGGCTAAGCTTGCTGTGCTGTCGGTCCAGCAGAATGGCTGGCCACTACGGCTCAGCATTAAGCCCAGGCTAGGGATACAGACTCCTTTAACGTCCACGGCCAGAACAGTAGCTGCCGACAAACAGCTCAGAGCCATGCCGAGGATATTGCGTGAGAGGTTTTGCTGCTTGGGCGTACAGAGATCGAGCATCACAGGGACTAAGACGAGGCGAAAGGGGCGTCCCGTGCTGAGACACCACCGAGGAATACAAGACACCGGGATCTGATATGCGTGGTAGGAAGAGAGACCCTACCAAGGCAACAGATCGGATTCGTGCGTGGACTGGCATTCTAACCCTCGTGTCCTCTCCGCAGAACAACAACCTAGATCCAATGTCGCGCAGAAGATTTCGTCGCACCTTGTTATTTCGACTAAGACAGCCAATACAGCTTCGCACTGCATGTAGTAGGGCATTCTGCTCGCCTTTGAGGACATGAAACAGAGCATTTGCATTTCATCTGAAGCCAAAATTGATGTACGAATGAGGCACTCTCGGACGATGCTGACTCCCAGTTCCAAGCAGAGTAGGGGTGGCGGAGATACCGCAGGTGTCAGACAACGGCGCACACAGCAGCAACAGCTCAACTCATTTGTGGCAGGTTCATCGGCCAGGATCGGTATCCGAGGTGCTGCTGTATCCGTGCCTCGAGTAATAGTGGCTAACCTTCAAGCAGCAAGCCAACATAGACACCACACGCCATACATATCCGCACACACACACACACACACACACACACACACACACAAACTGCTTGCCTTGTCTGCGGCCAGATCTGCGACCGCCGCCCGGGCTGGTGGGTTCAGACACGGGGTTAGACGCGGCCAGTCAAGCCAAGGCGCACGTTTTCCCTGTTTGGTGCGGCACTCCACATCTTCCACCACTTTCTTCCACGTCGCCCGCCCACGGACAACATCGGCGAGGGCCGTACCTAAGATACCCTGTCCTGCCAGCCGCCAATAGGGCAGAACCAGAACTGGGGGCGCGAGCTACCGAGGGAGGGCTGTACGAGTCAACCTGGACCACAGTTGAGCCGAAGGAAGCAAGGGGCAGACGACGTATGGACGAATGGAGTCACAAGAGTCGCAATGGTCATTCAGGTGTCATTCTCGAGGCAGAGAAAAATGGTACTTTGACAGCCACAGCACTGTTTGTCTTGTCTACCTATCAGTGCCATCAAGGGCTATGGTCTCTTGTTCGATATATGACGGAAGGCGTTTCCATCCCGCAGCGTGCACCAACAGTGGCTTCCTAGACGAGGCACAGCCTGCTGTACCACTACTCCGTACTAGCGACAGGAAAAGGCTTTCAGCGACATACGGTAGAACCCGACTTCGCGACATTCAGCACCGGTTTGCTATTGCATAGACGCCGGAATTTAACGACGCATGCTTGTACGCTCGCTTTTCGAAATGTGTTCCCATTCCATGCCAGACGTTTCCCCGTTTTGACCGCAGTCCGGTTATCTGCCCAGCCTTTGGAGCACACGGTCTAATTCGGACAACACCCGAGTTATCAGGCACCCTTTTCTTCTTCGATGTCTGGGCGACGGAGCATTATTTTAGAGGGCAGTAAGGAAGACTCACGGCAACGGATTTCCATCAGTAGAGCGGCCAATTCGACGGTCCCCTCCCATCTTGTGCTAATGACCATTTCAAGCCACGAAGACCTGGGCCCGCAGCTAGCACGAGCCGCCGGCCGCAGGTACGCAGCTGAGTCTTTGTTCTGTTCCTCTTCGTACGTTTTTGCCGGGACTCCAGACTGCGGTCCTTCTTTGTCACGAGGTCATCCGAA
Organism: Colletotrichum salicis; assembly: GCA_001563125.1. Classification (NCBI taxonomy): domain Eukaryota; kingdom Fungi; phylum Ascomycota; class Sordariomycetes; order Glomerellales; family Glomerellaceae; genus Colletotrichum; species Colletotrichum salicis. The sequence continues at coordinate 7,992 of JFFI01001297.1, read as the reverse complement.
TCTAACGATCCGGCGCGAGCCGGAGCCATGACGAAGGAGGAAGAAGGGGGGGCGGGGGGCGGAGCGCTATCCGTTGTTCCCTCGGGTGCTCAAGTGACAGCATCCACGGAGGCAAGGGCCCGCACTAACCGCCATGACCCATGCTCCTTAGGTATTTTCTACCCTCAGCAGGCAAACAAAGTGGCCAAGGGTTTGGAGAGGCGGGTGAGGGCGACATTGTATCACACATGTCATGATAGCTGCAAAAGCATTGATTCAGGTGGACAATCCACCAGCAGTCCGGAGCAGATGGTGTGAGAACTAGCCTTTGCCGACTCAGACCAACAAGTTTTGCCATTCCGACATGACGATGGAAGACACGCAGTCGTGGGCTTGCATCACTCCGTCTTGTTTGTTTTTACCCTTCTTTCCTCTTGCCTTTTTGCATTCTCTCTTTGTCTCACCGAATCTCTTTGTTCAACCCGTGACCCCTTTATCTCTCCTACCTATGCAATCGACGTCGGTGGTCTTGTGTCGTTCGGCCAGTGCTTGGTTCGGCTAGCAATTTGGCCAGCTATGTTTTTCCTGAGATGTGACAATTGGCAAGACAAAGCCGAAGAAGACTGTTCTATTAATTTGGCATGGTAGCATCTCTACCAAAATAGAGACGGGTAAAGACAGCAAAGCTGTCCATATTGGGAGCGGCCGAGAATCGAATACACACTCGTCACAGGACTCGCCTCGGTGTTTGTCATTGCACGGGTTTGGAGTTTTTTTTTGTTGGCTTTGCACAGGCATTGTTGATCTGGGGTGACATGGGGCATGAAGGTGAAGTGTTGTTTTTGGGGCAGAGCACCCATCCCTTGGGACACTGCAGCCGGGTTCAGAAGGAACCAAGAAATTCTCTTCTCGGGCCGTTTTGTTTGCCTTTCGCGTCGTAACGTGCCGTCGTACGTCTGGAATAGTGATATTTTCGCCCTTGGACGGAATATTTGCTGAAACAGATACAGGTGAAGCGAGCAAAGAGCGCAGAGCAGGACAGGAGCCGAGTCTCGAAATCTTGGTCTGGTTGGCCAACGCCGAGGGGGGCACAGCTGGACTGGTCCAAGTCTAGATACCTAGCTGCACGCACTAGTGTCGAGTCAAGCCGGTGCTGTGTAGCTGACGTTACCTCGATAGGTTGGCTGACTTGCTGTCGGCAGGCGAGAAGGGAGAGAAAAAAGGGCCTAATGCCCGGCCGTTTTCTTTCCACCCCGCCGGCGGTACCTGTCGCCTTGTCTTGTTTTGGCTCTTTGGTGTCTTGACTTTTTGACTTTGGGAGGAGGGTGGTGCTGGTGGTAGTGGTAGTAGTCGAGCATCTCAGCTTTTGCCCTCTAGCAGTCGGGTCCTTGCGTTTTTTTTCTTTCCCTTTTCCTTTTCCCCCTCTCTCTCCTTTTGTCTCTACTGACATATTAATTTCTGCAGAAGGACGGCATGGTGTGGGCTCTCCAAGGCGGTGGACGATGGCAGGGTATCGTATCCGTACCTACACAGTAGGTGGTGCTTCCAAGTTGATCACTCTACCGACAATACTACTTAGTACGTACCTGGTAACGGGGAGCTAAAGGCAGGCAGCTCCCAGCTGGAGGAGGCGCCGGTGTTGGAGCAAGGCCACGGCCCCTAGGTAGACGAAGGAGACCTAAGGGGAAGGGAGGGGATACTCCCGCCCACGATAAAGTCGCCCATTGGGCGGTGCGACATGATCCGTCCGCTGTGCCATTCCCGCTCGGCTCCACTTTGCGCCATCCACACTCTGAATGTGTGGTGGGAGCAGGGTGTGTGTGTACGGAAACCAGGACCTGGAGCACACGCAGCGAGCAAGAGACGACGGGTGAAAGGGGGGGAGAAGGAGGGCGCAAGCAGAGCGATGATGAGAGAGAGAGAGAGAGAGAAAGAGAGACAGAGAGCGAGGGCCATGGGGGAGGGGCGTGTGCGTGTCTACTACTGTCTTGTTAGGTGTGTGGCAGGAGTGACAGCAGATTCCTATCCCATTCCCATCTGGTGCAGCCTGCAGGTATAGGTAGAGATGGTGCAGGTGCTGTAGGGTAGCAAGGTAGGACCAGCAGCAAAAAGGCATGAGAAAAAAAGTATACGGGAGCAGGAGGAGTAGAGGCAAGACGAGAATGTCGTGTTGGTCGTGGGTTTGGCCTTGATCGTTTCGTCGATTGCACCTCCTTCGTGCCAATGGGCAAGGAATAGCGACCATTTGTCGCGCGCCGTCAAGTTTGATTGCAGTCGCTGTCACTCTCTCTTTGATATATTTTCCGGTAGGCCAAGACTTCCTCTTCGCAGCCATTTTCATCTTCTCCATCGTCAGGACAATCCGTACGGCTATGACGAAGACACTCAGCTACGGATACTGTCGTCATCGTCATCATCATCGGATGTTCTTCAGACCTCATCTACTGCACCCCAAGCCGCGTTACCAACCCTTTCATCCAGATCCCATCATCCAACCACCTATCCGCACCCACACCGCACCCTGCCGTCTTCCAAGGTACCCGAGGTTTGGCACCCTGTTTGCCTCGTACCTGAACCTGGGCCCGGACCCGGACCCGGACCTACGTCTTCTACCCTGCGTGTTCTGAGCCCTGCCCGGGCAGCTTGCCTGTTGTCTGAGGGGAGGGAGGTTGCTTCAGTATTATTCCTCCTTCTCCAGCTCTTGCCGTCACCCAGCCATACTATTCCCTACCAATATCTCATCTCATCTTCTACAGTGCGCCGTCTGACTCTAGCAAAGGTAGAGCCCGCAGGTCGAGTGGCTAAGGTCGCATCCAGGAGTATTATCAAGGAACGGCTGCCCTATTACCTCCATCTCGCATACAACCGCCCGTATTTATTGCACACCGTACTCTGGACCGAGACACAAGACCAGGACAAGACAGGGCCACTGCGACTCAATCTAGAATAGACAACAAGCGACCGGCGACGAGGCTGCAACTTTGATGTGGCTCCTGGCGGTTAGTACTTCAAGGTGTTTGTGTCTCTTCGTCTCCGAGTACCTTATTTACCATTAAAGGTACCCAAGCGACCCGTTCTGACCAACAATATCAGTCAAGAAAGAAACCGAGTCGAATGCCCGCAGCCGTCCCTTGATGATCACTAAGCTAGGTACCAAGCAACACATTGGAGGCAAGAGATTGAGGGCACAAAAAGAAGACAAAAAATACGCCCCCCCTCCCCAGGGATTGACCATTTGAGCGACGTTACCCAGATTCGAAGCGCATGCCGTCCGGTTCCTTGCGCAGCGGCAACGGGACTGTCGAGGACATTACGGTGCGGCACGCTTCCTTGCTTTACACTGCCTCTGCCTCACCACACTTCAGCATCCGCCAGGGCCGTCTGGCGCATCTGGCGTGTAGGCGTTTGAAGTGCATGTGGGCGGGTCTTCTTCTCGTATCTCTCCATACTGCCTGGCGTACTTCCCATCTTTGAGAGTACGTGTGAGATGTGTATGTGTGTGAGAGAGTATGTGAGAGGAAGTGCGAAAGGGAAAAAAGAGTAAATAGACAGGCAAATGGAGTGAGTGAGATGTGAGAGAGAAAGAGAGACAGTGTGAGTTTGCATGTTATGTGAGTGTCCGCATATTTGCCCTGCTGCTGTTTCTGCTTCCGTTGCTGCTGTTGTGTTGGATGTCCTTCCGCCATCCTGTTCCCATGCTCTCTCTCCAATCCATCCACCAAGTATTCCTCCATCGCACCCCTAGGCCGGGGGAGGGGTGTGGAAGAGGAGAGGAGAAGGGGAAGGTGAGCCACACCTCACGCGCAAATGTAGAAAGATACGTACCCAAGGGGGGGGGGGACTCGAGGCTGGCACCCCATGTACTCTGTACACAGTACGTACCTGCCTTACCTCTCGGTTCCCACCTAAGGTACGGAGCACAGCGCACGCCTTTCTTCCCTGGCTTGACTCTCGAGACCTTGGGACCTTGGGACCTTGGGTGGGATCCATGAGATCCTTGGGACATGGACATGGGTATCTGTACCGCATCTTCCCTGGCACTTTCGTCCCAGAAAGTGGATGAGAGGGTACCATGCTGCGGTACCTCCCCTTCCCTTTCCCTTTTCCCTCCCTTCCCTTCCCCTTCCCTTCCCTACCTTACCCTTACCCCCCCGTACCGACCGCACCGCACCGCTCCATGCCCATCCAAGTCCCAAGGTCCCAAGTTCCCAAAGTACGGATGCTGGTTCCCAAGGTCCAAAGTATAGGTAGTCAAGGTACGGAGTACGGTAGGTACGGGGTACTCGTCTACGGATACTTCTACCTCACGCAGTAGCGCCTCTTTCTTCTCTTGGTTTCTTACATCTTTGGCACAATCCCTCTCCTGCCACTCCACCGCCAACCTGGGCCTTACCTACCCTTTTTACATTACTTGACCCGCCTTGCGCCTGCTTTGCCTCGCCTGCCTTACCTCACCTTTCTCTCTTACCTCTCTTTCCCTTTACAAACCTTCCTTCACCAAGAGCTGTCTGCGCGCATCGCTCCTTGTCCACCTGACTTGGCTCTGCTTTTCCCAACCTGCCGACCGACGACGCTCACAATTCTCAACCGCCCTTCCTTCCCACCGGAACAGCATCGCATACCCCTCTCCTTTTGGGTTCTCTGCCGTCGCGGGGAAGGAGGAACTGGACAGGACAGGAAGAAAGAAGCCGATAAAAAAAAAGAAGAAGAGAGAAACCAGGGACCGCAACATCATCATCCTCGTCACCATCGACATCTTCATTCTTAGAAGCTCCCGTCTGCACATCCAACTGCTTGCTGCTGCTGCTGTCTCTCACCGGCAAATTTCAAGTCGCCGACACACCGGGACTGTCTCCTACTTAGTACCTTAACTTACTCGGTTTGATGATCCCAACCTGACCTCACTTCCATTCCTCGACCACAGCGACACCACGCAAGGACGCATTCACCCACGTTTGCTCGGCTGTCATCATTGCGGGAGTCGGACCATTGCCAAATCCGCCACTTTTAAAATTAATCATTCCAGCGACGCGGTCCTCACATCCGTACCACCCCATTGTCGAATCTGGCCGAGCTGCGTTTTGCGCACCGCGCTGCCGCTGCTTACTCTTGCGCCCGCGCCCTCCGACGGCTTATACGACAACCGCTATCCGTACTCAACTCCAAAATCCCCCCACCACCGCCACCATCCTGTGCACGCTTGCGCTTCTTGAGTCAACCGACTTGGCTGGCCACGCCTTCTTCTCTCCGCCACAGCCCACTTGGTCATGATTCTTGCCCTTCCCGTGCCTGGCCGGATATTTTTGACAGCAGGATTTGACGGATAAGCCTAACTTGCGCGCACGGCATTATCGCATTTCGCCTCGAGGCCCCGCTTTAACACCACCCACTACAAACACCACTCCACGACACCAACTGTTCGCCAACACGATAGCATCGCGCGGCGACGAGAGTGTAGTTCAGTCGCGGCATCCGGGTGGACTCGCCGCAACCAGAGCATGGCAGAGGAGCAAGGACGAGGGCCGCCTTCTACACACCGAGAAGACGAAGCTCGTCACCAACTTCCCCCCGTGGGAGCACCCGAAGACCCAAGATACCACGACGACAGACATCATAGACCCAATATGGCTGCACCAGTAACACTTCCCTCCATCCAGGATCCTCATGGCGCCTACGGCCAACCAGCCTACCCGAGGTCCTACCCTGCTGATCCACGAGGTGACCCGCGCGCCGATCCACGCGCCAGCAACTACAGCGCCTCCCCGAATTCCGTTAACGGCTACCCGCCGCCGCAACCGGGTGGTCATCCGCCGCAACTGCCGCCGTTGCAACCCCCGGGAGACCCCAGATCTCCCACTTATCCTCCTCCGCCAGATGGAAGAGACGACTACTACAGAAATCGCCAGCCTCAGCAGCAGTATGGCGACCCCTATTATCAGGACTATCACAACCGCCAAGGCCCGCCGCCTCCGGGTCGCTACGCCGATTATCCTCCTCCCGGCCCGGGTGGTCCACGATATGACTACCCACCAGGCGCACCGAGATACGAGTACGGTCAAGGAGGCCCTCCCATGCAGCAAGCCGCCCCAAGACAACGGACCTCCATAGCCTGCAGATACTGCAGAAAGAGAAAGGTACATTCCCCCAAAAGTGATGCGACAGAGGAGCTCTTTGAGACTAATTTTGAATGCTTCAGATTCGGTGCAGCGGCTACCAGAGTGCGCCTGGCGGCAAATGCGTAAACTGCAGTAGGATGAACCAGGAATGCATATTCCAGCCCGTTTCTTCGTCTAGCTCGACTGCATTTGTGCCCGTTTCGGCCATTCAGGGAGGTGTTCCACCGGGAACGCCGCTCTATGGAGCTTATGGGCAGCCTCTCCCCCCGGGTTCGCTGCCTCCGCCACCGGGCCCCCAGGGTTACCCCCCTCAGCCTGGTAACGGCGGTTACTACCAACAACCACTCCCGTCCCCGACGGGCGGCTACTCGCCATACGATGCGCAGCGTGGAAGGCGGCGACCGAGGGACGATGACGTTGACGAGCTCCGACCCCCGCCACCTGACCCAAACTCTGCAGATGATCCTCGACGTCGCTCACCGGCCTCGAGCTCGAATCACAGCAGCCCGGGAGGCTACATGGGCTATTCGCAGGGCGGCCACCCCGGATATGACCCGAGAGCACCTCCGGCTAGACATAGCCCTGGACAGCCAGCGGCGGTACCTCACCCGCAGACGGGAGACGAGCGAGCCGCGGCAGCGACCCAGCGACAAAGCAACTCCTCCACCCCGGCAGCATCCTCAAGCTCGGTCATGAGCTTGAATAACTTGGTGGACACAACTCCAAATGACATTGATCGGAACATGTTGGGAAGGTTGAACCGTCCACCAGTGAGGAAGTAGGGAAGATGACGCATGGAAGAGGGAGAGTGTGGTCTTTTGTGCTCTGGGGGGACCCTAATTATTCCGCGGATATCGACCTCCTCAGTCCGGCGCAAACAGGAATGGATCTGCTGGCCAGGTACTCTCTTCGCTTTGGAGCTTCTCCTAACACAACCTCGGAGACAACGCTTTTACCTCGATCATTGCGAACGATGTCGGCGAAAGCGGCAACGACGGCAAGGGAATTATGCAATTTAACTCGGGCTGCATACGTTACAAAGTTCATGGAAAACGCATATCGGTCTTCGACAGGCATGGGCAGGCATGAGCTTCTGTAGCAAGCGAGTTTTCATGAGGGAGGGGGGAGTTGGCGGGAACGGCTTCCAGGATCAGCCAGAAAAAAATTCACGGTCAGCGTCGTCTTGGTTTTCGCTTTTTTGGTGTTTGCTGGGGGCTGGGGTTTTTGTTCTACACCTTTTCTTTTCGTACACAGTCATTTCCCAAAGGAACGGAAAGGGTTAAGATTGGTCTGCCTCACGGCACACGTCTGTTTTTGATTTCCTGTCCTGCCTTTACTCATTTTTAGTACCCATTGTTCGACACGCCACGCATGCTGGAGTGTCGCGTTTTTCATGTCAAAACCGCTGCCTTACTTTTTTTTATCTTATCTTTACTAGTACCCCAAACGTTGAGAAGTATTATGAAGGCGAAATCGCGCAAGCGATGCAAAGGAACTGGGCGGCAAAGATATCACACAATAACCTCATCATTCTATCTACATCCCATGAATTGGGCGCGTTTTGGTTTTCCTCTCCCCCGTCACGATGTTGTTTTTTTGTTCCTGCAAAAGTCAGAAGTCGGCAGCACCGCGAGGGCTACAAAACTACCGAGGTTATTTGTTTTTTCTTCATTCCAACGATTCTCTCTACTCATGATTGTCATGTTGTCTCTCTCATAGCAATACCCCCGTCAAGGGTGGTGTGCGGTTTGGAAAGAAAGTAATGAAACAAAACATACATTTTGAAAGCCAAGCGTAGCATTGTCGGCATTGTTTATAATACTAACAATGTTGATGGTATTTTTTGCAAAGCAAGAAAAGATCTGTGCCAAGCTTCAACATTGTCCGCTGAATATTT
>JFFI01001296.1:0-19054 GCA_001563125.1 Colletotrichum salicis | reverse complement strand
CCTCGTCTTCTTCCGTGCCCGTCCTACCCTCGTCCGCCTGCAACACCATCAGATACGAATCCTCCCTCCGGTCCATGGGGTGTACCGTGTCGTCGTGTCCTCTTATTTCCAAAAGAGGCCTGAAGCTGCCTCGAGACAGCATGCCGTTTCAAGTCACCGCGCAATCCACCTAGTTTCGATCCAATCTTTCTTTAGCTTTTGGCATCTGCTGCCCTGCTGCCTTTTTCCCTTGGCAAAGCTTACCCCCTCGCCCGGACGGAAGAACCGAATCGTCATACCACCAGATCCTCCCGTCCCGACGAACTGATAACCACCCGACGAGACCTCCGTCCTCCGACGCCATGGACGCAGCACCAAGCGCCTCCGCTGCCGCCTCTCGCCAACCCGCCGCCGAGGACCCCAGGATGTCCCACGAATCATCCCTCTCGAGCGTGTCCACCACCAGCCTTGTATTCGACCGCCTACACGAACAGAATGAAAAGTCATACTCTTCGTCTTCCCAGAGGCGGCGTGCCCCGTCCGCCTCACGCCCCGCCTACGCCGATCACCCCGACGATGACGACGACAACGATTACAAAGAGTCCGACGCCAATGACCTCGAGACGGGGCCCTTTTTGGCGCCTACGACGGGTATGATGCGCCGCGTAGGCATGGACCGCGGACTGAAGAAGGGGATATGCATTTTGGCAGCTGCATTCCTCCTCGCATGGGGAGGTGCTCTGTTCGTGTTTCTGTCCCGCAAGTCATATCAGCACGGGAGTCAGGTCGATCACGATCCCTCTGCGACGTCGCGCGGATCCGGAAAGCCAGTTACCTTGGACCAAGTCATGACCGGCTTCTGGTCGCCCTATTCTCACTCAATAAGCTGGATCGAGGGACCTAACGGAGAGGATGGTCTGTTGCTTGAGCAGGGTGCCCGGGGAAAGGATTACCTCGTGGTTGAGGATGTCAGGGCCGGCAAGTTGGACCGCCAGGTTTCCGCAGAGGTCGTCCAGAGTCGGACGCTCATGAAGAACCCTTGGATCAACGTCGGTGGCCGTCAGATGACGCCGTACGATGGACGCCCGAGCAAGGACATGAAGAAAGTGCTAGTTTCGACCGATCGCAAGCACAACTGGCGTCATTCTTTTACCGCGCTGTACTGGATTTTCGACGTTGAGACCCAGACCGCTGAGCCTCTCGACCCCGAGCATTCCGATGCACGAGTGCAGCTTGCGACATGGAGTCCCCAGAGCAATGCCATCGTCTTCACTCGGGACAACAACCTGTTCTTGAGAAAGCTGGATGGTGACAAGAAGATTACGCAAATCACCAAGGATGGCGGCCCCGAGTACTTTTACGGCATTCCCGACTGGGTCTACGAAGAGGAGGTCTTTGCCAGTAACAGCGCTACCTGGTACTCCGAGGATGGCAAGTATGTCGCCTTCTTGCGCACCAACGAGACGGGTGTGCCCGAGTACCCCCTGCAGTACTTCATGTCGAGGCCTTCCGGCAAGGAGAAGCCCGCTGGCGAAGAGACCTACCCGGATGAAAAGCGCATCAAGTATCCTCGCGCCGGCAGCCACAATCCCGTTGTAGACCTCCTCTTTTACGATGTCGAGCGCGGCGACGTTTTTACCGTAGACATTGAGGGTGGTTTTGCCGATGACGACAGGCTCATCAACATGGTCCTCTGGGCCAACAACAAGGTTCTCATCAAGGAGACCAACCGCGTGAGCGACATTATGCGCGTGGTGCTTGTTGACGTTGTGGCTCGGACGGGCAAGACTGTAAACACCATTGACGTTGGCAAAATCGACGGCGGCTGGTTCGAGATTTCTCACGAAACTCAGTTCATCCCTGCAGACCCTGCCAATGGAAGACCGGACGATGGATACGTCGATACTGTGATTCACGATGATGGCGACCATATTGCCTACTTCTCGCCCATGGACAACCCCGAGCCTGTTTACCTAACTGGTGGCAACTGGGAAGTCGTAAACGGCCCCTCCGCTGTCGACCTGGCGAACAACTTGGTCTACTTCGTGTCTACCAAAGAGTCCTCGATCCAGCGTCACGTCTACAGCGTCCATCTCAACGGATCCGACCTGAAGCCGTTCACGGACACTAACTTTGAGAGCTACTACGACATCTCATTCTCCAGCGGTGCAGGCTTCGGTCTCCTCTCGTATCTGGGCCCCAAGATCCCTTGGCAAAAGGTCATTAGTACTCCAAGCAACCCCACCAACTACGAGCACGTCGTCGAGCAGAATACTCAGCTTGCTGAAAACGCAAAGAAGTACGAGCTCCCCATCCTCAAATACGGAACCATCAAAGTCGACGACGTCGAGCTCAACTACGTCGAGCGCCGCCCTCCCCACTTCAACGAGAAGAAGAAGTACCCGGTCCTCTTCCAACAGTACTCCGGCCCCGGATCCCAGTCCGTGAGCAAGAAGTTCTCCGTCGACTTCCAGTCCTACATCGCTTCCGCCCTCGGCTACGTCGTCGTCACGGTAGATGGCCGCGGCACCGGCTACATTGGCCGCAAGAACCGCGTCCTCATCCGCGAGAAGCTGGGCCACTGGGAAGCCATTGACCAGATCGCCGCCGCCAAGCACTGGTCCGCCCTCAAGTACGTCGACTCAGCCCGCATCGCCATCTGGGGCTGGAGCTACGGCGGCTTCCAGACCCTCAAGACGCTCGAGATGGACGCCGGCCAGACGTTCAGCTACGGCATGGCCGTTGCCCCCGTCACGGACTGGCGCTTCTACGACTCCATCTACACGGAGCGCTACATGCGCACACCGCAGCTTAACTCGGACGGCTACGACCAGACGGCTATCTCCAACGTCACTGCTCTCGCCGGCAACGTGCGCTGGCTGATGATGCACGGCGTCTCGGACGATAATGTGCACTACCAGAGCACCCTTACCCTCCTCGACAAACTCAACCTCGAAGGCGTCGAGAATTACGACGTCCATGTTTTCCCTGATAGTGACCACGGTATTTACTTTCATAATGCGAACAAGATTGTCTACGATAGTGAGTCTACCCACCCCAGACATCTCAAAAGGACGCCCAAAGGACATTACTAACCACATTTCACCCCCGCAGAACTAAACAATTGGCTCATCAACGCCTTCAATGGAGAATGGCTCAAGGTTGCTGATGCCAAACCAATGACTGAACCCAAGGAGAAGGAGAAGAGGTCGAGCGTAGCCAAGCTTGACAATGTACCGAGTTCTTAATTTTTTGGTTTATTTAAAGAGAGGAGTAATTGGAGCGAAACATTATTTCTTGTCATTTTTGAAGCTGTTGCTTTGATAGATAGAATCTAATCGGGCACATGCTCATCAAACGCAATTTCAAGCCTGACACCTGGTAGTGAATGTAGTGCGGCAGCTCGTAGCCCAGCATGGAAGTCGACGAGAAGGCTTCCATGGGGTGGGTTATTAAGTCCAGGAGGCGATTCACAGGAATATTTAGGCACACCATTCGTCATCAAAGAATCAACGTTAAAAGAACTATCATACAGTTTTGGGCTCGGGCGACAGGCTCGCGATATCCCTGAATCGGTCCCACATTGGCAAGAGTCTAGCGTAGTGTGTGCACATAGGAAAAATAAGGCACCACCCCCATAGTTTCCCTTAGCATAACACACTCATCCGCCTTGCCTAAAATGCTCATCCATCCAGAGAGCAAAGAAGATACGATTACAGGAAGCCCTTTGGTTATCTCAACGCCATCGTCCGCGTTCATTGAATTTTAAAGGCGCCGGTGAATACACCCCACCGGCCGCCGAGTACCTCATGCCGCCAAAAGTAATAGAACGGGGATAAAGCTGCGTGGCCCTTTCATGTAGCCTCGCTTGAGGCACAAAGATCCAACCACGTTCTGGTGTCCTCATCTAGAATCCAAAGCCAGTAGGCTGGGGAGCGAAGCCGTTTGTCTGACCGTAGGGCGCAGGAGGAGCGCCGCCCATGCCGCCGGGACCGGCAGTGATCATGAGACGGTTGCCGCCAAGGATGGGTGTGTTGGTCTCGTCCTTCTCTTGCTCCTTCTCCTTGCTCTTGCGAGCCTCGTTGTCGGCCTTAAGGGCAGCCAAGTCCTTGGTCTGCTGGCACAACATGTTGATCATGTAAGGCATAGCGAAGTCGGTGAGACCGCTGCGCCAAGAGATCTCCAGGACCAGGTCAGGGCGAATGAGCTCGTAGCAGGAGTAGAGCATGCCGACGTAGCACTCGCGGCTGCCGATGTCGACGAACTGTGACATGTTAGTATGTAGTCCATAGTCATATAGGGTGAAAACAACTTACGTAGCGAAGCAAGTCCTCCACAACATCAGTCTTGCCTGAGATAGCAGCCGTCTCGATGGCGTCCTTGAAGAGCTTGTCCTGCTTGGAAAGAGCGATGGACTTCTCCCAACGCTTGTTCTTGCGGTAGATGCTGGCGGCGATCTGGCGGAAGAAGATCAAGTCGTGCTTCTCCAGACGAGAAGCAAGGTCGACGGGGTCGTAGTTGTCGTAGTTCTCCACAGAGTCGCGGAGGGTCTTGTAGTCCTCCTCCTCGATCAACAAGTCGTTGATGGCGTTGTTGACGGTACGCTTGTTCTGAGTCTGGACATTGACAAGGAAAGGCTTGATGAGCGGCAGGTTATCGCTCTTCTCGAACATCTTGACCACACGGTTGACGTCAATGCGGGCAGTAAGCGACTGGAGGAGATCGGTGAGCAGGGACGGGTGCTGCTCAAGGTAGAAGTTGATGGCGCGGTAGTAGATCTCCAAGTTGGCCACCTTGACGACAATCTCCTTGAACTGCTGGTGTTCCCATGAGTTCTCGGGGCGCTCAATGACAGCCAGAGCAGCGTTATCGAATTCATCGTAGTGGTAGTAACAGAAGACCAGCTCGGGCCAGAGGTTCGCCTCCTCGCAAGCACGGATGATCTTGGGCAGGTTCATTCTGCTCCAGAAGAGCTTGAGGTGCTCCATCAAACGCTCAGGGTGGTACTTGGACAAGGCAATGCCAAGCTCGGTGAACATACCCATGTGGGCGCGCTCAAGACCAAGACCCTGCTCCAAGACTCCGATGAGCTCATCGAAGTAGCCGTTGCGCTCGTACTGCTTGACAAGAGTCTGCAATTGCTCGGCGTCAACAATGAGGTTGAGACCGCAGATCTGGGCAAGGCGGAACTCCTTCTTCTCAACGCACGCCTCGTGAACCTGCTTCCAGACCTTGATGTTGTTGGCCTTGCGAGCACACTCAACTGCAGCCTGGTATTCCTCGAGGTGGACGAGGGTGGTTGCCAACTTGGCCCAGTTGGAGATGCTGGTGAAGAAGATCTTGGAGGCCTGGTACAGACCTTGCTCGTACGCCTTGTCTCCAGACTCCTCAATGTTGGCGACGTTGGTACCGCGGAGGAAGTCCTCGAGCTCGCCGAGCTCATCCAGACGAGCGTAGCAGAAGGCGAGGGCAGTGTCGATAGCGGGCTCGCGCAGCGTCTTTCTGGCCATGCGAAGGTACTTGATAAGATCCTGGTCCTTGCCGGCGCGGGCAGCGGTCTCGATGACCTCCTCGTAGTTCTTGGGGTCATCGGCCTTGATGTAGGACTCGATGGAGTCGGTGACACGCAGGCCATCAAGCTGAGCCTTGGCGACCTTGCTCCAAACCTCGGGCAAATCGACCTCCTCGGCGTAAGCCTGAGCACGGTCGATGCTAACGACGTTCTCAACCAAGACATCAACAGCGGACGTCTTGTCACCAGTCTTCTTAAAGATCTCGAAGGCCTCCTCGTGGAGACCGACGTCGATACAGGCTGATGCAATATCCGGCGCGCTGAAGTTGTCCATACGGTGGATGTAGTCCATAACTTTACCCTTGTCGGCCTTGGCAGCGGTGAACAGAAGCAAGTTCTGAAGGTTGGTGTTGTCGCTGAAGGGTGACGGCTCGAGCACAATCTTCTCGAGCAGCTCAATGAGCTCGAGGGGAAGATCGCAGGCAAGAAAGGCGGCAACAGCCTCAGAAACCTTGGAGGGATCGGTGGACTCGGGAACCGCAGTAGCGGTCACTTGGTCAATCACAGAACGGCGATGAATGTTGTTCTCGCTGAGGACAAAAGTCCACAGCTCGCGGTCAGCCCGCTCGAGCAGGTAACGAGCCTGGTTGCGGTACATGCCGTTCTCGTTGGTAATGTTGACGAGCTCGAGGTCATTCTGACCCTTGGAGTAGGCAATGAAGGCAAGGTTGGGGTCGCGCTTCTCACAGTATTTACCGACGCTGAGAGTGTCATACTGATCGTTTTCCTTGAGGAACTTCTCGGGGTTGTTGTTCGAGTCAATGTAGATCTTGGCGAGAGCATTGAAAACGGCCTGCTGCTGGTTGCCGGCAGCAAGAGTAGCCTCGAGGAAGGGAAGAAGAAGCTTGAGACGGTTGCGAGACTCAACCTCGGACACGAGCTCATCGATAGGGATAGAGGCGGGGTTAACAGTCGACAACAAGTTCTTGATGATGCTCTCATCACAGTCAACATCCAACAAACCACCGATGACGGCGGGGGTACGGCTGGGGTTGACACGCTGGACATAAGTCTCGATGGACTGGAACTGCTGCTGCTGGTACAGGTAGAGAACCAAGTCGTGGACGAAGTTGAATCTGTCGCAGACGATGATGAGGGGCAGCTGTTCCTGAAGTCTAGCCTCCTTCAGGAAGTTCTTGACCTTCTCGGCATTGTAGTAGTTGCTGTCTCTGCAAATACGCTCGACCTCGTTGAACTGGCCCATCTTGGTAGCAGACTCGATGTACTTGAAGTGAACATCGGGGTCCTCGGAAAGGTTGACAATGCTGCCAAGGTAGTAGAAGAGACCCTCAGCAGTCTTGTACTTCTCGAAAAGATCGATCAGGCGCACAGGGCCCAGCAGGTCTGAGTACTTAGTGGCAATCTGGACCACCGCTTGCAGGTTCTGGCGGATGTTGTGCTTGATCATGGCGTCCAAGCAGTCCAGAGATTGCTCAACAGACAGCTTGCCGAAGAACCCGGTCAACCAGTCGATGTTGAAGTTGGGAGTGGCTGCAATGTTGATAACGACACGCTTGACGGCAGCAGGGTCCTCGTAGAGCTCCAATGCCTTTTGGGCCAAACCAGCCTGTTCACAAAGTGTCGCAATGCGAGTCTTGTCAAAGTGAGAGAACATGTCATTTCCAAGAATGGCATCGGCGACCTGGGGAGCATTCATCAAGTTCATCTCCAAGAGACGAGTTTGAAGATGGCCCTGGTCAGGTCTGTTGTCCTTGAGCGCATCCAGCAAGAAAGCCGTGGCTTGCTGAATCATGCCCTGGGACTGGAAGATGTCAACCACTCTCTCAATATCGACCAAGGAACCACCCTCATTGTTGGCCAAGGCTGTGGCGAATTCTGCACCCTTCTCCGGGTTAACACGAACGATGTGCTGAAGGAGCTGGACGTAGTCGGGCTGGTAGTTGGCCTGGGAGGCGTAGGGCAGGATCTTCTCGAACTGGCCCGTCTCAGCAAAGCCGGCAACAACCTTGTGAGGAATATTGGCCTTGAGGTACAGAGTAAGAGCCATGTTCAGGTCGTGAGGGCGGACAAGGTCACCAAGTCTCTCGGACGCAGTCAACTTGCCCTCCTTTTGCCACTTCTCCAACAAGTTGAGGCGGTTCTGAGCGAGAACAGGCTGAGCGAGCTCAATGGACTCGTGCTCGTTCAGCGCACCCTTGTCGAGCAAAAGACCAAAGTATTGCAGGACAAAGGACATCTGACCAGGCTGCTGCGGGAGCGACTTGAATCTCTCGATCGTCTCGGCGGTTCGAAGGAATTGTCGGGGAGAGTTGGCCGCGATCTTGGCAGCATCCATGAACTGGCCGCTATTGAAGAGCTGCTCGAATTGGCGAGCATACAGATTATCAGCACCAGGGAGGCCAGCTCGTGATGCCATCTTGATAGCCATATCGGTGTTGGCCGGGTTCTGGAGTAGGTAGGGAATAACGTTGGCGTCGTCGATCGAAACGAAGAGCACTTGACCCTTGCGGTTGATGCCGACAATACCGCGAGACTCGTTGTCGGGGCAGGTGGTGAAGATGGTATCGCTAGAAATTCGGTTCATGAAGATGCAGGCGGCGGTCTCGAGGTCGTAGACGTGGATAAATCCGTACTTGGTGACCATGAATATGACACCGTACTTCTGCGACACCTGCATAGCCACGGGGAAATCGCTGACGGCTTCGGGAGGGAAGAAGATGTCGACGGCCTTCTTCTGGAATACGGGGTTTGACTCGGCGTGATCGACCTCGACGATGTGAAGCTTCGCGCCAGTGGCGGTTCTCACAGCAAAGGTGAAGAGCTTGGTGTCAGCGGGAGCTCCCTCCAGGCGCAGCGAGCCAAAGGCCGCGGCGTGACCCTCAATAGCCTGGCTGATGCCACGATCCTTGGAGTACAGCTGCATGGCGCCAACCACGCGGCCCTGCTGTTGCGAGATACCGACAACCACCATCCACTTGCCCTCGGCGTTGGTTCGGTAGTTGATGATTTGGCAACCCTGTATTGAATGTATTTAGCAGGCTGTTTGGTGACATGCCAAGGGTGAAGAACATTGCACTCACGTTCAGGTTGGCATTGCGCTTGAACACCTCGACGGGCTGAGCCTGACTAGGGTCGTAGACGTCCCAGTGGTAGACTGCTGTATCTGTCACCAGGCCCAAAGTGGTGTCGCTAATCCACTTCCAGTACTGGACGTCCTCGTTCATGGTGGTGGACTTGAGTTTCGCCTTCTTCTCGAGGTCGAAGATCTGCAGTGTTCTCGATTGTGCCTTGAGGGCGATGACTTGACGATTCCAGTGCATGATGGCACTGTCGGCCTTGATGGGGCGCCGTGTGACATTGTTGCCGTTCTTGAGGTCGACAATGACAACTTCGGGTTGGGCAGCTTCGTTCTTCTTTTCCCGAATACAGACATAGGAGTCTGACTCGAGTGTCTGGAAGAGAAAATGTCAGTCACGATGATTCCATTGAGTGAAAGGGATGGTCGGGCGTTGATGGCTCACGCAGGAGTTGAAGCCGATGGAAGCGTCCTCGACACCGGCAGTCTGAAGCTGGATCAGCTCCTGGAACTTGATCGGTAGTGGCGCCATGACAGGCGTTATCTGTGACAAGAAGCTTCCAGAGACCAAGTTGCGCTCCTTCGCTAGACGGTGTCAGTTCGCGGATTCGGAATGGGTAGCTGATCGGGTGTCGCGGGATTTCGTGGATAAGGCGACGTGGGTGTCGTGTATTTGGGAAAGGAGTAGGAGCTGGGGGATAGCTTCCTTGCGACCCGACTGAATGCGCAAAAGGCAATTAATACAGGGAAACAAAGAGCGGTAAAGAGGAGGCGTAAGTACGTAAGTACGGGGTAACGATGCACCTCGCAGTGATGACAATCTGGAGGGCAAACGGTGATGATGGGTGTTTTGTTTGGGGTGGTGGTGGGAGGAATGGAAATGGGAAAGATGGGTACGGGATACGTAGTTCGCTTGTGGTGAGGTGGAAGGTTGGAGATTATTTTAGGTGCAGTACCTTACGTTGCCTGTTCGGTTCGTTCCTGCCAGTGTACTCCGTACAAAGTACCTTAGTGCCAGGTTGTTACGCACTGAACCGGGCGCGCGACGCCTGAGGTCTGTGGTTTGCTGCCAGCTTTCCACCTTCACGCTTGCTAACCAGGCTTGCTTGCTCCTGCTGTTCCTTGCTGTCTTCAGCCAATCCCCACCCACCTGGACCGTGCGTCTGGCTCTTCAACCGTGGGCCTGTCACGTGGCTATCTTGCTGAGGTGTCCGTTTCCAGGTTCTTGACCGGAGGCATGTTTGACCGGATGCGGGATGACATAAGCGACTGCCCACGTCGCAAGTCCGGCGACCGACCGGCCTGGCCCCGAAGCCTTCACGCCTTGGGTTCCGGATACCTTGGATGAACACCGTATCTCCTTAGGTAAGTATAGTAGGTTATCAAGGCAAGGGACTGCAAGGACATCTGTCGGTATGATACTTGGAATTATGCCCTCCATGTCACTAGAAACCACTCTGCACAAAATTCATTCATCTTGCAGTATTTCTGTCTCATTTGCCAACTTGATGCAACTACCTTAGCTATCCACCCTTCCTTTGCCGGACATCTCAACTTCAAAACAAGTCAACAACTCGTGTCTCACGTTGTCATGCCGGCTACAAGCTTGTTGACATCCTGATGTATGAACGGCACTTCACAGCAAAGCATATGCCCATACCGAAGACCGGGGATAATTGAAGAATCGGCGGCGTCGATGAAGCCGGAAATCGTGTCGGACGCTCATTGGACATGGACATGCGGATGCTGCGAGAAGGTTCTCATCATAAGGAAGCTCATAATGAGGCCGAAAGCATCAGCTTCGCCATTATTAAACTCGTACTCTCGAGGAAGCGGCTGTCTCTCCCTCCATAGGCCTGATTTTGGGGCAATATAGGGAAGATTTTCAAAATCTGAAGCAATGATGGGTTCGGGGACAGAAAAGCAAATATTCTCCGTATCTGAGGTAAAGTAGATTGTGATGTGCTCTGAATTGATATGATCTCTACAGAGTCATCGAAAGGCAGGAGTCAAATGTGAAGCAACCACAGTGGGGTTTATATTGCTAACTTGGGGATGGTGAAGCATTATGAACTCCAATTGTGATTAAGAAATGTCTTATCTACGTGGTTCTCTGCCAACCTATGCGGCAAGTACATCTAAGGTCCTTCCTACAAAGTTTGAGGCAAGCTGCCTTGGCCATGTGACCTAGATAGATCCACGTACCATAGGGCGGCTGCCTGATTGGACAAACGCTGTGCCTTTGAAACACAAGGCAGCTACGGACAAAGGTGAGATGAAATGGACATCCCTTTAGGTGGATGCCAATACGTTGCATTTACAAAGCGAATTGGCATCTTCCGATTCACTCTGGAACTGTCACCAGTGACGCGGGATAACGCGCCAAGGCCGTGATTGGGTTCGTTTACATGAGCAACCTCCAGGCACCAAGGAGCAGAGCGGCGAAACCGGTACACACTCCCATCAGCCACTGCAGCGTCTGGAACTTGACCTGCTCAAGCTTCTCCCGCAGCGCCGCTACCTCCTGCTCAATCTTTGTCTCCGTCTCCTTGATCTTGAGCTCCTGGCCGACAGCCTCCTCGCGGATGCGACCCTTCTCCAGGTTCAGGTCCAGGCGGACGCTGGCCTGGGTCCGACCGATCTCGTCGCGCAGCCGGGAGCTCAGCTTCGCAATGTCGTTGCCGAGCTTCTCGTGAGACGCGCGCGTCGTGCTCGACTCGGTGCTATCGGCGGAAAGGAGCTCGGAGCGCAGCTTGGCAAAGTCGACCTTTTGCGTGTAGGTTGCCTTGGCGGCGTCTTCGCGGAGGACCATGGTTCGGGTGAGGTTCTGTATGCTGCTCTGCTGTTAGGAAGGATGGTATGCTGACTGAGGGCGCCGTCGCATACCTTTCTTGTATTACATCGTTCAGGACCTTCATCGTGGCCTCGGCTTGCACCTCCGTGAAACCCTCGCTCTTCATCCGCTGGACGAACTTCAAGGTATCAAAGTGGTGATCTCGTTGCCTTGAAGGAGTCGCATGGAAGGACCGTGTGAGGCCAGGACTCGCTAGTATCGAGCCGCCCTTGGTGTTGAAGCCATTGCTGCGGCATCTCGGTGGTACATTCGACTCTTGGAAAGCGCTGGTTCGGGTGTGCATCCGACGGCGCGAGCTCGGAGGGAGTGCCGAAGCAGGCCGCAGGGCCTGGGATGCTGTCGCAGGACCAGTCCAGCTGAGTCTAGGAAGCAGAAACCTCGGAAGGGCATCTACGGCCATTGCTGTCGGTTTGGCCATCTTGTATATGTGTGGTTTTGTTGTGTTGGTGTTTGAAGAAGCAATCCCCAATCCCAGGGGAGATTATCTTGGTGCTAGCAGCACAGGCGGGAGATTGGGAATGACTAGCACCCAGTGACGGCATGTCGTTGCAGCTGACCCACTTGGGAGCGCAGCTTGCCGAAGACCGGCCGCGGGTGTCAAACACTTGGAAGGCAGGGGGGGGGCACTGGTGGGAAGGACCCTTCTTGCCTTCCATCCTTCCTCGTGCCCGCCCATTTGCGTCGTCCAGTCGGGTCGTTTGGCTGCCTGAGGCACGGACCCTCTCAAAAAAATTCTCGCGGGCGCACTACAAAACGCGATCTGCGCTGCGCATCTTTGCTCTGTTTTCCTTCCTTTCTTCTTCATTATTGAACAACGCAAAATAAAACATTCATGTTCTCGGGAAAACAAACGTCTGTTGAGAGGTTCGCTCTTTTGCTGGACCCAGGACCATCGGACGCGGAGATCGAAATGGAGAAGGAAGCGAACAATCTTGGGTGCGGTGCCCCTCGGCCTACGGGCACGTGAGGGGGACCGCAATGATTGAGCGTACAGACTATGTTCGACCATTGTAAACTTTTGATGAGAAGAAATACTCGCTCGTAGCGTTCCAAATGTGCATTTGCCTGGCTTACCAGGTTTATCAGGTCCAATACAGAGTATCGTCCAACGGCGTCAGACTGAGGCAACGGACTGAAAGTATTTCATGTAGTGACTGGCTTCACGAACCTCTGGGTCGGCGTCGACCAAGCATGCGCAACACTGGAGAAAGCTGCGGCTCTTTCCTGGTGTGAGCCTTGATATCGTCTGAGATGATCAGACACATACTCGTGTCCTTCCCTGAGGCACTTGCCAGGAGCTCAAAATTTGTCACTGGGATGCTGTACAGGGTGTACCAGCCATCCGGCACCTCACAAGCAGACCAGGAGATATGATTTCCATCATGGAAACAGCATCGCTTCTACACGAATGAGACGAGCGTCTCAACCAGGCCCGAATCGTCTCCTCCTCGTCACCTCGCGGGGATGATGAGCGTCTAGATCTAAGCCTGACTACCGTCATACACATGGAAATGACGCCAGGAGGTTCTTTCCTCCATCGCCTATACAAACATAAAAACAAAAGACGACATCATATGTCTTATCAGCGGCAAGCAGCCTACTATTAGAAGAGGAAACAATGGGAGTGTGTGTTTTGCGTTCGTGTTCGGGTCATTATCATTTTTGTCTGCCTTTTTCTTTGTCGACTTGTCTCGTCAAATCCTGGCTCGACGGCCAAATTTTGAAAATATTGCACACAGGAAGAAGAGTAATTCTGTCATCAAAATTGATACGGAGATCCGGCAGTAGTTACTGTTGAGGTCTCGTCAGTCAAACACGTTCTATCAGGATATCAACGGAACAGAGTCTCTCAAATCTACCTCTAGGCAACAGCCTCAAGCAATTCGCGCGCGGCAGCCTTTATGGCCTTTAGATCGCGAGAAGCCCTCCACGCCGCGGGATCAGCCGACCGCGTCCAGCAATCCTGATCATGGCCGGTGCAAAAGGCCTCGGTCTCACCAGCCTGAGCCTCATCTCCCCCCTCCGCACCATCGACGACATCGTCAATGACATCAAGCAGTGCCTCGGCCGCGCGCCTCGCGATAGCACACGGCGCACCAGGCCGATTACACCAGCGCCTCTCGCCCTGATGAACATCATCACCACCCGTCTCAACATCGCGCTTCCAGCACGGCTGCCCAATGAGCTTCCTATTGCACCACCCCCCCTCAGCCTCCACCTCTTGGCGCGCGACAACAGCCTCTGCCTCTGGCGTATCAGCCGCAAAGTGGTTCTCGATATCCAGCCCGCCATAGTAGTAGAACGGGTCATCCTGCGAAGCGGCCACGATGTCGGCAAGCTCGTTGAGCGCGCGCTTGGCGGTGTAGGCGGCGCCACCACGGGCGTGGGAGGCGAGGGCCTGCGAGGAGTCGCGGTCGACGACGAGGTCGTCCTTTGCGAGTGCTACGGCGAAGGTGTCTGCTACGCGTTTGACCTTCCAGCAGCCTTGGCCTACGGCCTGGCACCAGCCTTGTTTTCTGCCGGGCCAGGTTGTTAGATGTTTTAAGGGTTTCTTTGCTTCGGGATCCCGCTTCTCTGTCT
The DNA here is from genome assembly GCA_001563125.1 of Colletotrichum salicis. Lineage (NCBI taxonomy): Eukaryota > Fungi > Ascomycota > Sordariomycetes > Glomerellales > Glomerellaceae > Colletotrichum > Colletotrichum salicis. The sequence goes on along the minus strand of JFFI01001296.1, from coordinate 5,032 downwards.
TCGTGGTTGTCTCCGTGGTCGTCGTCACCGTATCGGTCTCGGCCTCGGTCTTTGTCTTCCAGCATGGCTGGTTGATGTCTTGGCACCACCCTTCTGCCGGGATGGCTTCGCGCTTGAGCGCGGCTGCGCGCTTCTCTTTTGCTTTCCAGCAGCCTTGGCCTACGGCTTGGCACCAGCCCGTCTTCCTGCCTGGCCAGGTGAATACGTGATTGTAGGGGTTTGCTTCCGGGAGGGCGATGGCGTTGGTGGTGATGGCCAGGATGGCTAGGACTGCGAGGGACTTCATGGTTTGATGGTTGTGATGGCTGCCTTGCAAGCAATGTTTTATTTGGAGTTTCGTGGAGCAGTTGGTCGATGAACGGCGGTTCAAGAGGTTGTTGTGAGTGAATTGTGTCGAGTTCAAGGCCTTGTTACTTGTCTGCGTCTGCTCGTAGTGGATGTGAGTTGAAACGATTGAGGAAAGCAAGAGATCTGGATCTGATCATTGTCTTTATAGATGAGTATTCGCAACCTGTCTACATAGTCAGAGTCTGCGGAGTTTGATGTCTTTGCCATGGTTGTCGGTGTTCATCGAGGGAGGATCTCGCGGGTTCACAATCTTTGGCGTTAAGGAGTTCTGTTCTGAGACTTTGGTAGCAAGGCAAACTCGGCAGGCGCTTACAAACACCACCGGGCTTTTGGTTCTTTCAAAGGAAGACACAATAGACTTTGTGTGTTTCTTCACTTTCTTTTTGCCTTGGGAAATACAGAAGGTAGGGAAAGGTCAGCCAAGGACAAACATTTCAAGTTGGGAAAAAGTTCCCTGCATAACACTGGAGTCGCACGAGAGATCTCGGACTTTGAGAGAGCCAAGTAACCCGAGTTCAAATGTCGCAGCGATTTCCTGCAGTTTGGCTTGTGGTTTTCGCCCAAAGAAGCTACACAATGAGCGAGTTCGGAGCATGGGATTGGCGAGCCATTGTAGCTTACAGCTGTGGTGTTCATGAGCTTTCATTTAGCGAAGCGTACAGAAGGGAGCAGGGGTTTTCTTGACCTTTCTTCATTCGGATGACTATCCGTTGAATCCTTTGGGCCATTGATAGGTGTTTAAAACACAGGTGTAACCAAGTAGGCAATCTAGGGATAGGGCGTTGGTGAGATTCTAGTACCACGGCAGCGATATTAAAGTTCTGTTGGAGCATAGAGACAAGCAACAAGGTAGGGACCGTAACGTCGGCTTGGGTTCTCAGGTCATACATCCACCGTTAGATGCAAAGGGTCAAGCTTTCATCGACGCCGTGCTCATGAAACCGAGACTCTCAATTACCCGAGACTGAAGGGATTCCGAATGTGTTGTGCTTCGTAACGAAAGACTACGCAATACATCCATTTCCAACATCAGTGTCACAATCCCTCTTTTCAACCTTTGATCCACCAATTGGTCCAAATGAGATATAGACGAGAACTCTTCCAAGTTCTTGAGATCTTTTTTGCTTGGGCTTCCAAGTGTCACCCACAAACTTCCCAACCCTTGCTTCCCCGCGTTATCCATCTGTCCCACCAACACCCTGGCCCCTGCCTAGCGGCGCGCGTCCGCCGTCAAGGGTTCACTGGGGACGAACCATTCCAGGTTCAGATAACGGGTCGGAGATGTCCTTCCATCGACGAAAACCTTTAAAACTTGCAAAGATCGCGCAAGGTCCCTGCATAAATCTTAGGCAAAAAGCTGCAGAAGAAGTTTGGGAAATCATTAGTTAGATAACAGCTACCGGAAACTCGAGGCAGTAGTGGTAGGCAAGAAACCCCATGATACGAGGGAGGGAACGACCTCGGCTATGAACTCCTGTCTTCCGGTGTGGACCCTCGATCTCGCAATGCGAGGATCTGAGGGTACTTGGGATATGTATTCTTATGCACCGCTAGAATCCTTGTTTGGGACGGGAACGTGCGGAAGAATGTTTGCCTACACTACCAGAGCCATTCCGATACCCAAGCTCTCGGGTTTTGGCTAGCCAAGCCTAAGCAGGGAACAAACAGCATGCAAAACCTTCTCGAACCGGTGGTCTGGCCTCTTGGTAATGGCTGATCGGGTAACCTCGTTTGATAGGACTCCTTTTCGAGAGTTCCGCTGTAACACCCTGCCATGCTGCCTGCCATGAGACCATGACACAGGAAAACCCGCCCTTCGCCCTTCGTCTTCCGTGAGTACTTGGCCTTACATTCTGTCCTTCGATCTATTCACATGTTGTCAAACTCTGCTTGCTTTTACAATAGTCACGGAAGGAAACAACCATGACAAAGAAGACAAGACTCGAAGAAGGGTGGTGAGACTTGGACATGCGTTTTGATGGCCCGGCCATTGTGTGCTTTCTTCCTTGTTCGGGTCTTTACACGCCGTTGCATACCGCCAGTATAAGGGCTGGATCGAGCTTCGTAACGGTGGACACATCAATCCAAGCTGGATACATAAACCTAGAGCCAGTTTTCTCATGCACGCTTCAACTTACGAAAGTGTTCTCCGTGTTATTCATGAGATTGGATTAAGGAGGGGCTGTTGTTGATTAGCTGCGAGGAGGAGGATGTGCTTACCCTCAATTCTTCATGTTACAAGCGGCTCAACTCCATTCACAAGAGCCCATGACGGCTTCATCGCCCACCTTCATTATCACCTGCAAGAGCGAGGGAAACCCTTATCGGCTTTTGAGAGTGCCTCCCTATGTTCGAGGCCCTGGCCTGAGTCGAGCATGAGAAGCCCACATTCTGTTTGTGATTATTAGCCACGCGACGGCTCCTACGTGTTGCCAGAAACGGGAGTTTCCTGGTGTCGTGAGACAGCTTGAAGGACTGAGGACGTAGTTGAGGCCCAGGGGTTATGTGACGCGAGGCCACCGAGATCCTCGAGCAATGCAATGTGGCTGCATTCTGGCGATTGCCAAGACCTCAAATCTTTCCGTCACGACTGCATCCCACTTTGAAACAACTCCTTTTGAGAAACACTCCAACACAGCTTGAGGCGGCTCTGCAACTTTGCAATTGCCCATGCATCCTCGCTCATTATACCTCAGATCGGGCGATATCCTCTCAGTCGTTCGCGCTCTGCTGTGCAGACGGCCGTGGACCATGAAATCTGGAGGGCATACATCATACACGATGAGAATGAGATCGTGGAGAAGATGAGCTATCACCGTGGAGTTGCGCCAGCTCAGCTAGACGGGCACTGAAAATGCGAAAGAGATTTTCCGTACTCGCAGATGAATATGGAAAAGAACGCAAGCGGTGTCTTGGTCAGTAATCGATTAAGGAGTGCAAGTAGTTTCGAGGCGGGGAGATTTGCCTGGAGGGGGAAAAAAAGAAGGTGCGTCGCGCTTTTGCTGTGAGTATCTTAGGTAAGTAGATGATGGCGTTGACTTCAGGGGAGGGTGTCTGAGAACATGACGATGTCGGACCTAAGCAGTCTAAGGTAGGCTCGGCTGAGATTTAGCGCTCAATTGCTCGGTAGCTAATTTTGGAGTCAAGTTAGATTGAGATTGCATTGCCTGTGGGATGGTGAGGTTGTGAGCACACCGCCAGTTCTGAGATCTCCAACGACTCCAAATTGGAAGGTCCAAGGGAGGAGGCTCCAAGGTGCGGGCAGTAAGCAGGCGTGGGTAGGCAAGGAGCTTACGCAAGGTAGACTCCAAACGGCAGGAGGTTCGGCTCCGGGAAATTTACACAAAGAACCTAAGAAAAGTCGCACAACCGCATACTCGAGCTTGAGTCTTTTTCTTTTTTGACTGACCGGTCTAGGTATCCAGTCTCCAGATCGTTGTCTAGGCCGGATTCGAGCAAAGACAAAAAGGACAGTCCCGAGCGTCGCACTACTTAGTTCGTGAGACGAGCCTCATTGCTAGTCTTTGTCAACTAAGGGTAAGGAGAATGAGCTAACACAAAGACGGTCAATTGATTTGCTATCGGGGGGGAGGGCCAGGCGACTGAGGCGAGCTGTATGATGTATGCTCGAAATGGGGGCGAATTTGAATTGCAGGATGAGATCATCAATTATGGTGGTCGGTGTCGGTGTCGGTGTCTGTAGGTAGGTTGGTATCACAGTGCATGACCTCACCTCAAGCGGGCGGCGGCAGGTATTTCAATAACCGCCAAGTGCGACGGTTACACTACGGATAAGACTAACCTGAGTCAAAGTTCCCCAGATTAAGTTCCGAATCCGCCATTGTCTTGCCCGCAGTCTCAGAGGAATCCCAATGTCTACTTACCCCAAGTGTTTACTTATGGGCAACAACATTTCTTATAGTGGTTTCGATGACGGGACAGCTGCGAGTGGCCACCCCCGGGTGGATCCCCGATGCTTCACCAACATGACGACATGCCATAGATCTCGGAATGATGAACGTGGGGAGGCAAAGAAGAGGATGGATACCTACCTTATGTTAAGGCAAAGTAGGTAGGATGATGAGATGCTGCTTGCACGTGTGTGGCCAACGGCCAAGCGCCGATCATGAACCGGTCAGGCGGTGAGGTGCATGCATTTGGGTGGGTCGGTGTCGCGGGCCGCCAATGCCGTTATTTCTTGCCCGCTGTGCTGCTGCTGCTGCTAACGCAAGTCACCACGCTCACTACGGGGGAATTACTTGCCTTCCCAAGCCTCCCCCATTGACCCCCATTTACGGAGTACACTACCTACGAGTAGCGAGACTACCCCCGGGCCATTGCTTCCCCATTGCGATTTGCGGCTTGAGCCGCCCCCCAAGCTTCCCAAAGTCCAAGGGGCCCCCCAAAGGAAGGCCCCAACCTCTCTCCACGACCCCGCAGTAATTTACATGATGCCAAAATCGTCATCCCGATTCTCTTTCTTCTTCTCTCCCATATCTTACCTCGCATTTTTCTCCAACATTCCAACCTCTGAAAGTCTGAACTGTGTAGCAGAAACACCAAGACATCCAGACAAAGGAGCTTCTTACGGTACCTACATCATGCCTCAATCAAAACGAAAAGACCCCAAAGCGTTTCCTACGCGCCAACTGGCCGTTCTTGGTACGCCCAAACCTCTCTCTCC